>JALPQI010007493.1:0-45804 GCA_025490895.1 Thaumatotibia leucotreta
AAGCAGGGAAGCCGCAATCATACCAGTACCCTGGCAATATCCAATGTCAGGATAAAGCCAAGCTAGAGCCCGAAGGATCCTACGTAACCTGGGAACTCCAGTACTTGTTGGGTGTGAAAAACAAACATTATTTGGAAGTATTTGAACTAAATCTTTTTCAATTTGTTTACTAGTTACCAATCCATCATCACTAGACGCTCTTACTATTTCATGGTAAGTAATTTCAGTAGAAGATCTTTTCTTATTAGCGCCACATAAGTTCATCCAAACCTGGGGGCGTAGAGAGTGAGGCACGCCATCTTTGACCATGCTTTGTACTTTATATGTTTTTTCCAGTTTACCATTACCTTCTGCAAAACTTATTTCTTTGCTGTAGAACTCCCACTGCAAATGGTGTTGATCATCTTCAGCCAATGTGTTAGGTTGCACTTTGTTGGAATTATGTTCTATTTCTTCGTCCTCGTCTACACAGAAACCGAATTCATCAAATCTGTAGTTTGGTAGGCCATGTCCATGGCCTTCAGACTCTGGTTGTGCTAACTTGGCCATTATGTCTTGAGGTACCATACTGGGTGTAAGAGCAGAAAATGCTCCTCCTGGTACAGGGAACAATTCCTCTGCAACATTTAGGCCATGGATTGCGTCGATTACATCTTCAGGATCGTCATCTGCTAGAGCCGAACTGATTTTTCTTTCGTGGTCCTCGCGGCCGACGTACCCGTCATGGTCTCGCGAACTAAACAGGGATTTTGCTAGATCCATACTATGAAACAACCTGATATAAAGTTATAATCAATTCCAAATAATCTAACTTTCTCTTCATTGACGTCAATATAAACAAATATAAAGGTCACTCTGCTCAGCCAACCAACACATTTGTTTCGCACACAAAACAAACGTCAAAGGAGGAGGACGGAGAATAATGACAAGAACAAGAATCGATTTTTATAGCCACGTACGTACCTATAACGTTCGAAAAGACTTGTTGACCATGGACCACGATATTCTTATAATCTACTTGAACTGGCTACATGACCTGGCAACATTAGTACTACTGTCAGAAACGAAAAATGGCGCACCAATTCTTTGTTTAGATGCATGAAAATGGCGTGATAACCAATAATTGCGTTAAATACATGTTTCAAATGTAGTGTATTTTAAATTGGGTAAGAGAGTTTTGTTCCCAATGTGTTATATCGTATTGTAGTAAAATGCATTAGCTTGTCCTTTCAATAAGTTGTAATTTCCGTTCGTGGCGCAATCACTTGACTAGCAAATGCCGAACCTACAGATACTGGTAATTGTGGTGATCACATGTCTATGCGAATTTAGTGTACTTCTTTGTTGTTATTGTTACCGTATATTTGCCATTTATCTCATTCTTGAACCTTTTTGTGCACTGGAACTTGTCAAACATTTGTGCCATACTAAGGGCTTAGTTATATCTAAGATTGATTTAACCTAAACATTGAAAAGAAACAGTAAATAGTAAAGTATTATGCTAATAAGTAAGCTAAGCGAATATCCATTATACCTATTAGTTACAGGCTACAGACTTTGATTTAATTTCGATATTGAATTGTAATGTTGTTAAATGCATATTATTTACTTAAGGCTATTCACATGGCCCTAGTACGCTTCGCCTTGGCTTCCAGGGTACATCCCTTTTATTGTTGTGTAATGTACTCTATAATTGGTTTTGTTTTTTTATAAATTCTTAGTATAAATTAATTACATGCAATTATTTAAGGTAGTACTTTGACTTTGTAAGTGAAAAACTTAATAAAAGTACCTTTTACAGTAAATTATGTTAGATGGTAAAACATTTGATATTATATGTTTGAACAATAAAAAAATATATACATCCAGTGGTTAAGTAAATAAGCAAGGTGCTTTGTTTATGGGTATTTTCACTTTTAGGGACACCCAATTAGCGTAAAATTAAAAAACCTTAATTGCATTCAGCTTTGTAACAACAATTATTATTAAGTTATCTTTAGGAATTTAAATTTTATTTTATAATATGGCTTATAGTTTGTGTAATGAACACCAACACCGAGTTATTATCGAAATTTGGCTTGCTTGCTTGCTTGCTTAATTGTCTTTACAAAGCTGATTGAAATTAAGGTTTTTTAACTTCACGCTAATTGGGTGACCCAAAAAGTGAAAATGCCCTTATGTGAAATGTGTTATTTTATCTAAATGCTATCATGTCCTACAGCTCAGCAAATGCATTCCTTGTCTTCCTTGTTTTGTTATAGCCTCTATTGTATTATTTTCTGAATTGAACATGATGCTCTAAACAACATAATAAAACCTTACTTGGCTTTTGAAGAAACTGATATATTTATCATTTGATGTATCAGTGTCATTTCTGATAATAAATAAATTATTGTGTATGATATGCTTGGTGTCATGAATAGAATTGTGGAGCTTGGTAGTGGCACTAAGGTGAACAGAGAATGATGGAGTTGTTGCTTAAATTTTCTGTGATTGACCAAATAATTACTTTATCAAAAAAAACTTAAAAAGTTTAGTCTATTACAGTGTTTTAATTTATATCACCTGAAATATTTGACAATAATTATGTGAAATTAAATGTAATAAGATTTTATAATATTGCCTATGTGGTTATTACATGACTTTTAAAAGTTATGGGAAAATGGAAACCTAAAAATTAAGGAACATTTTCTTAAAAAGCAATTTTTTTATTTTAAGATTGTAAGATTACTAGTTACTACAAATAAAATTCATGTTATTTCTTTAAAATAATTAATTAATTGAACCAAGTACTCTTTTATCATTATTTTATTAATTCAAATATTGCTAATCCCAAACAAATTCCAGGCCTAGTCATGAATGGGCTTGGAAAACGGGTGATGTAATTGCTAAGTAAATTGAATTCAGTATATTATTTCATAGATATTGCACAAGTTGATATCAATTTGTCATTATATTCATAGGTTTTAAAACCATCTCTCAAGAAATGTTATGAATACTAATATCATCATCATCATATCAGCCCAAAGAGTAAGACATCTACTGCTGAACATAGGCCTCCCCCAAGATTGCCACAATGACCAATCCTGCGCCACGTGCGAATAGTAACATAGGTTCATGGTATTTGGGCCATTAATTTTTAATTCCCATTTGCAGCACACCAATATTCTAAAATGGACAGTATATTATAAACTCAAATAAATTATTATACATTAATGTTAAGAAACGTGAAACCTGTGTTTTAAATATGAACTTATTTCAGATGCAAGATTTTATTAAATAATTCCTCTAAAGATGTCGGATAAAAGAAGAGAAAATTTGGATGAACTTACTACAACTGTTGAACTCAATACACCTTTCCTTGGTAAGGAATATGAAGCCGAAAATGTGGATGCAATAAAAAAATACATTGAAGAACAAGAAATTCTTTTAAGGTCTCCCTCTAATAAGGATGTTCATAATCAAATAAGAATAGAAACCAATAAGGGACATGAACAAGATGAATCAGACTTGGAACTTCAACTTACATTGACAAATAACTCTGAAATAGCTTCCATCAATAGTGAGATAAAAAAGCAAACTACAGTCTCTTGCCCCACCATAATTCATCCAGAGTCTATTCACAGTGAGGAATCAACTATGTCAGCATCACCAAACCATATTTCTATGTTAGAACTTGAAAATGAGGAAAAACTTGCAAACCAAGCAGCTGCTAATTTATTGTCCTTGAGCCAAAACTGTTTAAAAATGCAAATAAATATACAACAACAAAAGCATGCTGATGAACACTTACAAACTAATGTTCATAATAATATATTTAAATACAGTATAAATGATAATCCCGAATTAACAAAAATAGAAAAAATTGAATGTAATCAACCTGTAGGAGAAATATATGAAAATAATATTGAAATAAATAATATTGATACTAAGATTACTGAACATGAAGTACATCTCATAGATGAAGCTAAACTGCAAAAAATAGATAATGAAGATGGCAAAGAAAAGTTAATAAAATGCTCTAGTACTACTGAATTACAAATCAAAAATAACCTTACCAAAGACAAGTACAGTGAACAACCTAACTTACTGCATAAACTATTGACTTCTACTAGTAACTCAAGTAGTGTTATAAACTCATGTGTAGACACCACAATGACGCAAGAGAATAAAGTTCACTGTGAAGAATCTCTGTCCATAGCTACTAGTGTCATGGATATGATACTTACTAATGCTGAAGTGGCAATAAATAAGAAGAAAGGTGGAACTTTGTCCAAACAAAATACCAGTCCTGAGAAATGTAAGTAGGTCCTTGTATTATTATCTAGTACTCTGCTTGGTTGATTTTTGGTTTTACGTCAGGCTACATCACATGCATAATATGTATTGCATATAGCTACCATGAAGATATTGTTACGACCATGCTGCTTGCAAAGGAATTTGGGAAATAGTACATACTACATGCTTATGCACATCTGATACATAGTTCTGAATTGAGTTGGCAAATTCTGAATTGGGCGACCAAGCATCAGCTACAAAAGCTGAGTATTTCGGTTCAATTCCCATCTTGAATGTTGGTGATCTTGATTGTTTTTTCTTTGGTATATGACATCCAATTGTTATAATTTATGTAGTATTAAGTAGTGTGATTACTTATAAATAAAAACAAATCAAAATATTTTGTTGATAAATCATTTGATTTGGTTTTCACAATAGCTACAATAGATGACAGCACCAGCTCTCTAGCTATTCTTGAAAACGTAAAGGTTTTCTGATATTCTGATAGAAGGTGCATGCATGTATTGCTTGCCCTTAGAGTATGGTCAGAGACGCCTAGCCTTGTAAGGGATTGCATCTACCCGAGAAAATTGAGTGGTGGCCGTGTGGTGATGGCAGTAAAAATACAAATTTTGTCACCACCCCAACTCCTCCTGCAGGTGTCGTAAGAGTCGACTAAGGGATTGAAGTGTCACTGACCATTATTTGATAAAATATTGATGATGGGCAGCAGCGTCATCAAAGTGGACACATTACTGTGATCGCCAATCCGCTTGCCCAGCGTGGCGATTATGGGCATTTACCTCCTAATGCGTCTTATACGCATAGTTAATAGGAGAGGCCTACGTCCAGCAGTGGACTGTGATAGGCTGATGACGTGACGACTTGACGGTTGCTGAGACCGAGTGGGCGAGCGGTACAGTCATCAGCCGCGGAAGCTGAGTACGTGGGTTCGAGTCCCACCTGGGACGTTTGTGATCTTGGTCGTTTTTGTAAAGTAGGTATAATTAGAGTATCTTGTGATGATGATGATGTAATATAATAAATAACAAAATATTACTCATTAAAATAACGAATGAATCTAAAAATGAAACTAGTGCATCAAAATATACTATAATGATAAAATATCTGTTTACAGGTAACTCCAGTGTTTCTCTGGCAATTGGATCAAAGGTTGAAGCCAAAGATTTCTGCGACTTGTGGCACCCGGCGCAAATAGTTGAAGTGGACTGTGAAGAAATGGAGGTCCTGGTGCAATATGACAATCAACCAAAGATGTTAGTGACTTATCTATACTTTCCTACGGAGATTCTTATTATATGTGAACTAATCAAACATTATCAGTGCCCATTAGTTGGTTATCATTGTTCATTACTATTATTTCATTATACTCAATGTATTTGAGAAATACCCATAAATACAACTCCCAGCACATTAATGTTGAATGTTTATGATTATGATTATCAGGAGGCTATGATGGTTATGATGTTCTGGGGTTTATTGTGAGATGCTGCCATGATTTTTTTCTTTCTCACATACATACTAGTTTGAGTGTGACAGCAATGATGACAAACAATAATAAGTGAGCGATCCTAAGCTTACAGGGAAATTTCAGTTTTGACTATGTAAAGTTTCTGCCCATCTACAGCACTACCCTTTATTTATGATATTATAATAGTGTGGAAAAAGCATACCATCTGATATGAGTGCTAGTTATCTAAATAAATAACAGTCTTTAAAGCTATGTGGTGGAATATGATGTTAATAATCATACATAATATATATCAGTTGTCAAGTCGAAGCTGGGGGTTTCGGGTTCGAACCCGGGCGGTGGTATTGCATTTGTATTATAGTTATATATTAATATTATACAAGACAGCTGTCTATACTTAAAAGGTGAAATTTTAATAGTCGTTCTCCGTATAAGGGCACCTGCCGTATCGTGTTCCGGTTAGGAAAAAGGAGGAAGAATTTTTTTTCTCCTAAAAATAAAATTGATTTTCTATGGCGAAACCAAAATTCTTCTCTTTTACCTAATTGGAAAACGATACTGAACGAGCCCTTCAATGGAGAACAACCATTAAAACTTCACCTTGTATATTTAAATATCTCTATACATGTCTCTATCTATTATAAAAAGAGGCCAAAAAATAAGTGCGTTGTGCGTGAGATTTTAGTACGTAATCTCCTAACTGGAGTACGAGGCCAAAAAAACTACGAGAATGTTGCCACAACTATAAAATGTTCTTACAATAGTAAATCCTTATTTTCTGAAAACAGACATTGAGATAACTTATTTGTTGGTAATTTTCATTCTGTTATTTATAGAAATTATGTTATTTATTTATTTTCACGTAAATATAAGATATTTTAATAAAAACTTAATTATCCGCAATTATTAGCAACAAAGTTGGTATTGCGCTTGTATCACCTCAGGTGTTAATAACATTTGGAACAGTAATTTAATTACACATTAATTATTAAAACCCTATTTCTGCAAACGTTTAGATAGTTGCAGAATAATAGTGTGTAGCGTGCTTTAAGGCCTCTAAAAGGTGACACCGCAGAAGTGGCAGTCATGCGTAAGCCACATTATCAAAGTAGAAGATGAAATGTGCAAATTGGACGGGTTAATTACCGGAGTGATCAAACAATTTATAATATAATAATATATGTTCCCGACTCAGATACTGAAGGTTCAGAAGAAAGCAATTCAGATATAAGTGATGAAGAAGACTAATAAAAATGCTTTCATTTAACATTTTAAAATTTATTTTCTATAATTTTAACACTTAATAAGGCAGGGGCTCACTTGGTAATTTAACCATACTGTCCTAATAAATATGGCACGCTGTCGTTTGTGTTCATTGGTAATTCAACTTCTTTTAAAATAAGCTTTGAAACGTAGGCTCTTATCATTTTGAGTTATTTACAATAAAATTTTGTCATATCAATGTTGGTTTAGAGAAAAGAAAAGTATGTAGGTATTTACTTGTTTTTAAGGAAATCCTAGTTGAGACAGCTATATTTAACAAAAAGGTGCACCTTTGACATTACAGGGGTATGGGATGTTTTTATTAGGAATTGCCTGTTTAAAATAAATTAATTAAATGACAAAAAGGTTGGCGAAATCTGAAAACTTTTGACAATGACATAAGATACTTTGACAGTAACGCGCATCTGTCGTAGTTTTTTTGGCCTCGAACTCGTTTGGAGAATAGTATGGTCCCTTGCAGATTTCTTTGGAAATGAATAATAACAAAGTTTATTTATTTTTTAGGCATAATGAGTGGATAAGCATTAGCAGTCCGAGGTTAAGGCCTATCAGCAGTTCAACAACAAAACCATTATCACCTCCTCATGTACCCACTCCCTCAGTGACTATGGAATCCACGCAATCCATAGCGAAATTAGAAGACAAGCAGAAATTGACCTTTTCTGTAGGTGAACGATGTTTGGCTCGATGGAGGGACAACCGCCGATTCATTGCAACAGTCCAAACCGATCTGGGAAATGGTATGTCTCTAACTAAGGCTGATGTCCCATGACATTTACTTATTATTATTTATATCGTAAATTAATATCACAAAAAGTTCTGTTAAGACCTGTTTCACAATCCCCATATAAATATAACAGTCAAATAAAAACATCACTATCCTTTTCCGCACGCATATAAAAGAGAAGTACAGCAAACATGTATCAAACAGGTGTCAATAATATTCTTGATATGATATTTAATATAGTGTACTTATTTTTTTATTAATACTCTTCTTTATGGGAATGTCTTGCTCCTTAACTTAGTTTTTTAGTTTATTACATTAGTAAAAATGTTCGTCTAATAAAAGAGGTACAAATTAGCACTAATTAACTGTTTTATTTTTGATCAACAATATGCGTTTTTTTTACTTTTTTTAACAGGTAATTATGAAGTTATGTTCGATGATGGGTTTCAATGGAAGTGCACATTATCAAGGATGTATAAACTAAAAGAATCGAACGGGCAGCTCGATTACTCCCAGCCGGGAGCGGAGGCGGCGCCGCCGGCCGCCGCCGCGCCGCTCGCCGCGCCCGCTCCCGCGCCCGCGCCCGCGCCCGCCGCCCTGGCCCGCCCGACTTTGTACCACACACACCTCTTTGATCCCACACGCGATTATTTAGGTTCCAAAAGCGAGAGGCGTGAAATGAAGCGAAAGTTGAACATCAAAGAAATATTCAACATAGGGCAGAAACGAAAAAAATATACTACACCGGATAAAAATTTCAAAAGTACAGGTGTACACGTGAAAGAAGAAATTAAAAGTGAAATGAAGTCTGAGCCTGGTACCCCGCCTCATGAACCTGCTACGACGACCGTATGTCCTGAAAATAACAACACGTCCGAGTTAGAATTAAAATCGACTCTTACTAAGAAGGCATCTGTTAAGAAAAAAGCTCAACCAAAGAAGAAAATTAAATTGAAAGATGTAGATACGAAACCAGATATTCTTTCGTCAAGTCATATTAAAAAAGAAAAAGTACCCGGTAAGATTATTCTCTATGTTTTAACTATTTGACCGAGGTAATAATGTGTGTACATGTGTGTGTACACAGAAGGCCCCCTATCAAATGTTTAAAAGATTATAAATCTGATTTTTGTGTTGATTTGATGTATAAATCGTATCGCATCGTGTAATAGATACGCATCAATCGACACAGTAAATAAGAGATTGGAAACAAGCCTATTAGACTTAACCGGTGTTTTATAATGTGGATTTCTATTTTGCAACTCATTCGATATAGTAGGTACTTGTATATTCTAACGCTGAACAATACAAATTGAATATTTTGTTTCATGTAGAAGCTGTGGCATCTATAATTGGGTCAGTGTGTCATGATGAACCTGATATGGAAGATAAAAAAGAGCCAACAACTGTAGAGATCAAGGATTCCAATGCTAATGACATAAAGCCTGCTGACCAATTTGAACAACTGTCAAACGCGTTGGACAAAAGTCTTACAAATGTGAAGCAGGAACTCGATGTAGTAAGTTCAACATTGTTAATCATATAATTATTAAGTACAAATCGACGCTTATCATTCTCATGAATAACGCTGCATGTCAAATTGCTATAGTGTCGTAATTTCAATTCTCATAATGACGCCCTAGAATTCAAATTAGAAGCAAGTATTATTTTGGATTAAACTGTTGTTCATGATAAGCAACGAAGTATCTTTTTGGTGTGCATGTCATCTTTTTATTAATTTTTATTTATAATTATCTTCTTAATTTTGTTCATTAAGTCTGATCATTGTATAAATATCATTTTGAAAATGCTTAATTGATAAATAGTATACATGTATCGAGGTTTTTGAAATGTCATTATTTAATAGTCCATTTTTTTAAATCTATGGATTATCGACTTCTTCACGCCACGGAAGTAGCGTGAAGAACAAAAAGTTTAAAACTTCCTTCAAAAATGATTCAATTGACAATCAAAATAATTCAAGTTCATTTTCTATTATGTAGTACTTGATTATTGCCAGTACATTCATAGGTAGAAACAAATATTAAACCTCTGTAGACCTATACAATATATTGTGGTAAATATAAAGAAAATAAAAATAATTATACTAAATACCCGACTAGGAATTCACAAATTACTGTAAATAAAAAATGTATAATAAACATGTTCCTAAAATAGTACCCCTATCCAATTTATTTAGAAATTGCGATTGCTTTACTGAAAACTCTAAAACTGAATTGGTAGTTACATCAATTATGAGTATTACATTGATTTCTTTTTATCTAAAATAAGGCGATGGAAGAGGATACGAAACTTTTTGAAATGCAAGATGGAGTGAAGCATGAGGAAGTGATGTGTAAAATCAAGGAAGTCATTACAAAATTGGAAGATGGTATAAACGAAGTGGAAAAAAATGAGCCGAAATCAGAAACAGTTAAAGAAGAAGTAATAGTGGAAAACATTCAGGAGCCGGCATTAGAGATCCAAAGTGATATAGCAAAACCGAAGAAGTCTAAAAGTTCGAAAGTAAAAAAAGGGAAGAAACTGAGAATGATGCACGAGAAAAAGGTTAAGAAGCAAGTGGAGCAAGTGAAGTGTCAGCTGGAGGCGATGAAGAAGCAGGTGGAGGCGATGCGGCAGGAGATCATGCTGAAGACGGAGGAGTTGGCGAGCTCGCGACGCGGCGCGGGCGGCGCGGCGCCCGAGGCGGCGCTTCTGCCGGGCGAGTGGGCGTGCCGCTGGCTGGACGGCCAGCCGCGCGGCGCCGTCAGCGAGGCGCCCGCCAGCGGCGACTCGCCGCTGCCCCGCCGGAGCGTGCAGGTCACACAACACTACACAACACTACACTACTCGCTCTGACCACGGCCGACTTGTGGCCTGTTTCACAATCCCTGCATAAATACATAGCTCACTAGATAAGTTTTGCAATAGGGATGATGACTGTAGTTAAAATAAATTATTTAACATTATTCACGACATAATACACGAAGAAATTGTTACTAAAATGTAGATTTTTGTACAGAACTTCTATTTAATAAATTGAATAGAACTTAAAAGAGTAGGTCATTTGGCAGTACTCAAACGTGACGTCACTTTTGAGTATTTCATATAAAATTCCATAGTGGTGATCGTTTTGACAGTTTTAAAAAAGATGCTGATTTGACTTGCCAGTCATCATGCCTATACACCACTAATGTGAAACGAGGTAGCTGTTTCCTAAAGCGTTGTCTATGAGAATAGAATATAATACAATAGAATATGATAGTTGAAACCATATTTATAAGTGATAGACCTCTTCTTTGCTTCATATAAATTTGTCTATTGTAAAATTGTTCTAGTGACCTATGTATTTGTATATCCGTCACATAAAATTATCACCATCCTTTTCCGGGCATGTAACAGACAAAGACGGCTAACATTCATCTGATATCTATTATTCGGGGATACTGAAACGAAACAGGCCCTTAACGTCCCAAGATCGTTACATGCGTTTAAAGCAATCGGCCGTCTCTGACACTGGTCTCACCGCAAGCTACTAAGCTATGAATTATTGGCTATAAACACGAACAAAAGATACGCACTCCCGTGTAAAGAAAAGAAGCACGGCGATACTCGCCCGGCGGTGATGGCTGATAGCTGGACGAGTATCGCCGTGTCTCTTTTATTCGATAGTTCGTAGCTTATTAGCTTGCGGTGAGACCAGTGCCTCCAGGTAGTGTGCCGCTTTATCTTTTGATGCTTATTATATTTTAATGCTAACCGTACTATCATGTACGACTATCGACTATATTATGGTCCCAACGTGGTATCTACCCTAGGGGGCGCTGAAGGCATTAAGGGCGGCGGCAAGGTCCGATGAAGAAAGCGGGGTATGCTACAGCTGCCTAAGTGAATGTTGACCATAGCATCAATAATTATCTTCTAAATAAAACGAAGTCCCTATTAAACTTATTTCTTCCGTCTATTTGTATCTCCTTATTCATAAACGATTCCGTCTTTCGATCTTATCAATGTCTATAAGACCGATAGGGATAAACAATACTTAGGGCCGATTCAGACCGGAATGGCAGCGGCCGGCAGCGACTGACTCGTTTCGTCGCTCGCGGCCACTGACGTCCGCCCGCCGCCTCGCGTCGATTTTGATATTTTTTAATATGTAGATAAAGTCAAACCCCCTTATTCATAAACCTTTGTTAACTTAACAAGCCGCTAATAATTGTTTGTCCCTTTTGCTCTTATGAACACATTGTTAAAACCGAAAGGGACAAACAATTATTAGCGGCTTGTTAAGTTAACAAACGTTTATGAATAAGGGGGTAAAATTATTTCACAATGAAAGGGATCGCCGCGTCGCTGCCGGCCGCTGTCATTCCGATCTGAATCGGCCCTTAGAGACGTTTATAAATAAGGGGGTTTAATGTTTTCATAATTACTTTCACTGATTGACGATGGTAATACAAACTGTTTCAGGTAGAGGATAAGAGATTGCCGCCGGGGTGGACAAAACACATGGTACGCAGAAGCCTTGGCAGCTCGGCAGGGAAATGGGATGTGGTTCTAGTAAGGTTGGTACCAAACTCAAATTGTATTACCTGCCTGTTTCATGATTCCCTGATAAATATATCCGCTAGATAAAAGTATCACTATCCTTTCCCCCAGGCATATAAAAGAAAAGAACAGCTAATATTTATTTGACAAATATATTTTATCAGGGGATGGTGTAACGGTGCCTTAGTACATTTATTTAGTAAACATATTAACTTATGCATTTCTGCAAGTTTTTAGCTATGGAATTTAAGAAATATACTGACGCGTTTACAAACCATCAAAACATGAAAGCTGCTCGTGATAATATAATAATAAAATTGTCTTTAAAAAAATGAAAACTGAACGCTTATGAATGTCTACAGCGTGTATTTTTAAGATTACCTCATACCAAGCATTAGGAAATAGTCTAATCTAATTTAGAACCTCCTGAACCTCCCTCCTGCGTAAGCTGTACATTCGCGTTTGCGGTTTCGTATCGCGATTCGCACACGAGTGAGTAGCTATCTGGACAGGATTATTGTTAAATACCTATACATTTATTATTTATATGGTATCACTGAGCACTTATTATTATTATGACGTCATGAGAACCCTCGGCTGCCTGTCATGTTTAATATTTAATTTTAAATGGTAGCTTTAATTTTTTTTTAAACAAAATTAATAGTAACATTTGCTTAACCTCTCTTAACTTACAAATAAGCTTAACTTTCTCTTCGTTAATAAAAGTTTAAACTAAATTTTGGAATATGTACAAAATTTTGTACACGAGGACTTAGGAGATAACTTCGTGGTGCTGTATTGTTTAAAATGAAATTAAATAAAAAATACAGTGCATGTTCGGTATTTGCAGCCCGGAGAATCGCAGGTTCCACACGAAGAACGACATGCGGGTGTACCTGGAGAACAACCCGCAGCCGGCGCTGAAGCCGTACGAGGCGGCGCTAAGTGACTTCGGCATCCACCTGAAGCTGTCGCGCCGCCTCGGCTGGGTGCAGAGCTCCGCCGAGGGCGCGCCGCCGCCGCCGCCGCCCTGCCGCGACCTGCCCGCCTCCTCGCCGCTCATCAAACGCTCCAAACTGAACTTCAACAAACACAAGATGATGCACAAGAAACGGAAAACCTTGAAAATTAAACCGCTGCGCCCACCTCCGGTAAGCACTTGGCAGTGTCGCTACATAGAATAAAACAAAGTCACTTTTTCTGTCCCTATGTTCCTTAGTACGCTTAAATATTTAAATGAGATTTTTTTAATAGGTGGGCATTTTCACTTCTAGGGACACCCAATTAGCTTAAATCTCACAAAAAAGTTAACTTCGATGTCAGCTCTGTAACGACAATTAAGCATGAAATATTTACGTAAATCCACTTTATTCGTGTTTTTATATAGCATATACGCGTATTCTTTCTGGGTTAAATGATAAAAAAATATTTTTATTAATATTTAATGCTTAATTGTCGTTACAAAGCTGACATCGAAGTTAACTTTTTTGTGAGAGTTAAGCTAATTGGGTGTCCCTAGAAGTGAAAATGCCCAGAAAGAGTAATTCAAGAGGAAGTTTTTTATGTAGGTATAGTACCCGTGCGAAGCCGGGGCGGGTCGCTAGTATCTTATAAGACGGATAATCTATCTCTTTTATTAATATACTCGTAGTTAGTAAAAGGCGGGAAATCTATCTCGCAGCGACATACTGTCGCACCAATCATGTGCTGAGCTTATAGGAGTCCGAAAGACATTTGTATTTATGCCAAGTAATGTTCTTAGTAACAAAATGTAACATGTTATGTATTTTATTTCAGGGTTCAGTAGAGCATAATTCTAAGCACAACAATCACTCTGTTGAGCCTTGTGTGGCTGAAGAAGCCGTTCTTGATGGTGCTAGTATTAAAGACGGCTTTGGTAAGTATAACTACTTTCCGTTTACGAATAAAATAACTTATTATGGAGTAGATTTACTTAAATGTATTTATTTCCAGTCGACGTTGGATCACTGCGAGTTCAAGTTATTTCAACGCTGTTACGATGTCCCGCCGAAGGATGCTTTAAAAATTTCCGAAACACTACACTTCTAAAAATGCATATCAAACATTACCACAGGGAGCTCAGAAAGAGCATGGGAAATACGCCCAAGGTTTTAGATTTAGCCTACGCTAGGACAAGACCGACCGAGGCGGAAATGAAACGGTTGAAACGTGAAGCGCAACAGAGGATAATTAAAGTGAAGCTGCCGCGGTTACACAAGCGGGCTGAGGCGACGCCCGGCGCGATCGCCGAGCCGGCGCCATCGCCCGCGCCCGCGCTCGCTACCGCTCCCGTGTCCGCGCCCGCTCCCGCTCCCGCGCTCGCTCCTACGCCCGCGCCCTCCACAGCCCCGCCGCCCGCTGACTCGCCCAAGCTGCGAGACGCGCTCGCCGTCAAGCCGGCCAAGCGGCCCAGGGTCTTGCTACCCGTGCGACCCAAACCAGACCCCACGCCGGTGCCCGACACCGTCACCGAAGACCCGCCTCCAGTTAAACTAGAAAACGTCGAGATCGACGATCCAGTCGTGCCGAAACAAGAAATACCCGATTGTGGCGTTTTGGATTTCGAATGTGCGATATCGTCGCACACCGTGGCGAAACTGGTGAACGGCAGGATTAAAAGCGAGAAGAGGCGTAAGACTTTCGCTTGTATAGGGAAGTTGAGCGAGGACGAGGAGTGGGCTGGGGGCTCGGAGGACACGCGCTCTAGTTACCCCAGCTGCGGCACGCCGGACTCGGCGCGCGCCGACGCCGACGCCGACGCCGACGCCGACAACGGCGCCGGCTCCGCGCCCAGCGACGATAAGGACTCCGCACATCTCTACATGTATACTGAGAGTACGTATCATACACTTACTATGACGATAATGTCGATAATACTTGCGCTACATATTTGATTTATCCATTTTATTAGTCATTGTGATGTAGCGTAAAATACTTATTTTACGGTTGAATGGTATGAAGTATATAAATTTAAGATGATAGTAATTACAAGATAGTAAATGGTGTCCCAAAAATAAAACTCGATATAAATTTGATGAATACTTGACCATCTTGTTTTTTTTCATAATCATAGAAAATTTGAACAAAGGAGTGCTATATCACAGCAAAGCGTTTGACGGAATTTCTCGGCATGCTTTACCATATACTGAACCCTATTCTTTATACCTACTTTACGATTCAATCAAGAATTAAAAAAATCAAACAAGAAATAAATATTTTTCATCGATTTCAAATCTTGCGTTATTTTTGGGACATCCTTTATTATTACAACATGAATTATGGTACAGTCTTTTCTTACTACAACCAACAAGTTCATTTACAAGCATTTTTAGGGCAGAGAGTTGATGAACAAATTCAGACTGTGTGTAGCGTTTTGTCAGTTGGTGGCATTTTTCTGATAGGTAATGGAGTCGACTTACTAGTTTTCATGATTGAATGAATTCTTTTTCCCAATTTTCACATACTTTTAAGTATAAAATAGAACACTAGTTATATTTATTTTTGGTGAGAATAAATAGTTTTATTTGATGTGCTATTAAAATATAAGCATTTCGTTACAAACAGTGAATAATATATAATGTAAATAGCTCTACATACAATAATAACCGTTTTTGCAAATAATTACGTCGTTACATCTATATTAAATTTCATTAATTTATAAAATTAGCTACGTTTAAATGATTACGGAATGGTTTGTGTGCAGACGGCGAGCGCATCAAGCTGGTGCGCATGAAGCGCGAGGAGATCATCAACTGCCACTGCGGCTTCCGCGAGGAGGACGGGCTCATGGTGCAGTGCGAGCTGTGCCTGTGCTGGCAGCACGCGCTCTGCCACAACATCCAGCGCGAAGCAGAGGTAGATATAAGGCTATATTCTGTCCGACGAGCGGTCACTAAACAAACTGCCACTGCGGCTTCCGCGAGGAGGACTCATGGTGCAGTGCGAGCTGTGCCTGTGCTGGCAGCACGCGCTCTGCCACAACATCCAGCGCGAAGCAGAGGTAGATATAAGGCTATATTCTGTCCGACGAGCGGTCACTAAACAAACTGCCACTGCGGCTTCCGCGAGGAGGACTCATGGTGCAGTGCGAGCTGTGCCTGTGCTGGCAGCACGCGCTCTGCCACAACATCCAGCGCGAAGCAGAGGTAGATATAAGGCTATATTCTGTCCGACGAGCGGTCACTAAACAAACTGCCACTGCGGCTTCCGCGAGGAGGACTCATGGTGCAGTGCGAGCTGTGCCTGTGCTGGCAGCACGCGCTCTGCCACAACATCCAGCGCGAAGCAGAGGTAGATATAAGGCTATATTCTGTCCGACGAGCGGTCACTAAACAAACTGCCACTGCGGCTTCCGCGAGGAGGACTCATGGTGCAGTGCGAGCTGTGCCTGTGCTGGCAGCACGCGCTCTGCCACAACATCCAGCGCGAAGCAGAGGTAGATATAAGGCTATATTCTGTCCGACGAGCGGTCACTAAACAAACTGCCACTGCGGCTTCCGCGAGGAGGACTCATGGTGCAGTGCGAGCTGTGCCTGTGCTGGCAGCACGCGCTCTGCCACAACATCCAGCGCGAAGCAGAGGTAGATATAAGGCTATATTCTGTCCGACGAGCGGTCACTAAACAAACTGCCACTGCGGCTTCCGCGAGGAGGACTCATGGTGCAGTGCGAGCTGTGCCTGTGCTGGCAGCACGCGCTCTGCCACAACATCCAGCGCGAAGCAGAGGTAGATATAAGGCTATATTCTGTCCGACGAGCGGTCACTAAACAAACTGCCACTGCGGCTTCCGCGAGGAGGACTCATGGTGCAGTGCGAGCTGTGCCTGTGCTGGCAGCACGCGCTCTGCCACAACATCCAGCGCGAAGCAGAGGTAGATATAAGGCTATATTCTTGTCCTGCGACCATATATAACATGGACGTCTAACGCCAGCTCAAAAATGCCCTCAAAACCAATTGTTCAATTGTGCCAAGATGGGCAGGACATAGCGTTTTTCGTTACACCGCGCATATTTCGGCGCAACATCTTTGACAAATGCTTATTGACAGGCAGCGGAACTTTAGTGCCGATGACAGACGCATGACGTAGCGGTTGTACACAGAGTGTTTTTATCTAGATGATAGATAATCATTAATCACTAACAACTTATTGGCCTCTTTAGTTCATGGGTATTTTATTGACACTTGAGACGGCCAGTACTTATAAAAACATAATCACATAACTGTCTTTGTCATTGTCATTAGAAAATTATCGAAAACAATATTGTACATCGTTAGTATCGTTACGTTATAGTATTAGAAATGTGAGAACTAATTATTAATATCGCTTGACCACAGTCGCCATGGAGTCGATGCAGCCGTTTTTGCAGACATTTCCTTTCTTAGTTGTTAAAGATAAAAAAATGTTTTGCTCCTGCTGTCAGCAAAATATAACAGCTAAACCGAGTAACATAGAAAGACATTTAAATACTAAAAAACACATTGAAAGAGAAGGATCGACAAAGACACAACAAGACTTTAATATGGATTTAACCAATTTCCTGATAGCTTCAAACATACCATGGAAGCAATTGCAAAATAAAAACTTTTCTGATTTTCTTCAAAAGTGCATAAGCGGTCATTACGCAAATTCCGTGAGTATACCATCAGAATCAAATTTAAGAAAGCACTATTTGCCAAAAACATTTCAAAAGGCTTACGCTTCCATACGCCAAGATATAGGTAACTCCTATATTTATGTAAGTGTGGATGAGACGCAAGATAGATTACAGCAAAACGTTGCCAATGTAATCGTGGGAGCTCTAAAGGAAAATAACGCGAGCAGGCCGCATATTATCGCTTGTAAAGTTTTGGACCGAACGAATAACGTCACAATTAGTGATTTAGTTGTGAACTCGCTGAACAAACTATTCGAAGGTGTTAATTATCATGACAGAGTGGCCTTATTCCTCACTGATGGAGCTGGGTATATGCTAAAAGCAGGTCGCACACTAAACGGCATTTTTCCTAATATGACCCATGTAACGTGTGTTGCCCACGGATTTAATCGTGTATCTGAGACAATTCGAGGTTTATACAATGATGTGAATGAATTAATATCAAGTATAAAAATGGTATTCTTAAAATCACCCTCAAGAGTGAGAGTATTAAAACAGCTTTACCCTGAAATGCCACTACCACCACGACCCAATATAACGAGATGGAACACGTGGATTCAGGCCTGTTTATACTACAGGACATACTTTTCGGAAATCACAAATGTTATTAACGCACTAAACGAACGAAATGCAGCCAAAGTAACAAGAGCAAAATTAGCTCTTTGCAAACCGAACGTGAGAGAAAACATATGTTTCATAGCAGAAAACTGCAATGTATTGGTTGATTCTACTAATCAAATTCAAAACTCAAAACTGACTTTAAATGAGTCATTGCGTGTGATTAAAACTGTCACGGCAAAATTGTCCAAGATTAGGCTACATTCTAAAGGAAAAAATATATATCAGAAACATAAAACAATAATACACAAAAACAAAGGACTACAAATCATGAAAAATATGGCTGACTTAAACGACCAAAAGGAAATTTGTCTGTATGAGTTCTCAGAAAAAATGAACTTGTGGCGTTTTTTCAAATATGCTCCCATTACTTCAGTAGAAGTGGAAAGATCATTTTCAATTTTGAAGTGGATTTTTACCAGCACGCGGTGTAACATGACTCCTAGTAGTTTAGAGCAAATATTGATTATCAATTTCGAATTGAAATATAATCAATGACGAGTTACCTTTACAAACCTCTTTCTACCTAAGCTTAAAGTCAATGGCAGTTGTCTATAGAAAAGAAATTTCATAATTTAAAAGCAATAAATAATAAAATTGTCACTGTTATAAAATTGTCACTGGTCATTCAGGATGGGTAATAATCAGTCGGTTCCAAAATCATTACGAGACATTACAATGGAGAGTATTGCCAAAATATTAAATCGAAATCTTCTTCAGTACTTAGATGAGAAGGATGAATACGATTTTGCAGATAAAGTAAGTAATTCTTATAATATATACATATCATATAAATACATTGTTGTATTAGGTCATTCTGACAATTTATTGAATGATATTTATTGTTCTAGATGCTAAATTTTCGTGGATGGATATACGATTTGAACTTGCCAAAAGTATTACACAAAGAACTATTTTTAAAATCGTTACCATCAGAAGAAATCAACTTAAATGAAAACTGGTTGACCTTCAATAGTATTTGCTCCAAGTGCGGGTATAATGATTATGATTATGAACAGAACAGCAACAATATGTACCTGTGTAACTGGCGGGAGATTCGAGATTTATATTGTCCTGAATGTGCGTGTGAAATGTATATATGTAAATAAAGAACATATTAATGTTTGAATTTTAGATGTTCTGTTCCGTAAATGATATTTAGTTTGTTGTTTTTCCTTTTCTTGTAAATTCATTTTTATCTTCAAATACTGTAAAATGTTGGATTTGAAAAATAATATTAAAGAGGATAAAAACCATTCCTTGTCACAATTTTTTTCGCCTACGGCGTATAGATATATATCGGCACCGCAGATTCAACGCTAACGACTGTTATATGCATCGAATCACGCAAGTCGAAACCTTCCTTAGTTTATTTGAGTCAGATTGAATATAAAGTTTGACATAGCTATTAACTCGGCGAGCTAGTGACAACTGTTGCATCTGTCAAAACGTGAAAAAAGTTAATAGTTATGTTGTGTATAATTTATAAGAACATCCTATATCTCAATTAATTTGCGTCATAATGATGTCATCGGCACCAAAGTTCCGCTGCCTGCTTATTGAATATCGCCAATCAAAACTTTGATGGACCAATCACAACTGGTTTTAAATGGCGGTTTAAGTTTTTGTAGGTTGGCATTCAAATTCATTGCCGTGATGCATTGAACGGGGGAGTGACACTTGTCTACTAAAATTCAGGACCGTTTTTGAAAGGCAATTTAGTATGGCGTGCGGCTTCCATGTTTTATTTGTTCGTAGTTATTGTCCGACGAGCGCTGTCATTAAAAAAACTTACCAAGAGCATGTCGGGCCATGCTCAGCTAGGGTTGCGTAGTTATTCAAAAATGGCTGGGCCGATTATGTTCGCAATTTTAAAGTCTGGCTAATGAAATATTGCCCTAACTTTTGGCGGGAAATCCAAAAAATCTAGGGCTGGATGTATGACCAGCCCTAAATTTTATGAATTTCCCGCTTTCATTATTTCATTAGCCAGACTCTATTTTAAAGTATTCCTTAAACCCACTATTTAAAAAAAAAAATTTTGATATACATATTTCATAAGTCCCTGTGTGACCAGACCAGAGAATAAAAAACCGGTTCTAGTATCAAATCTCTTAATTCCGTTAGTATAAGATTTTTAAATTTCGCGCCATGAATGTAAGTAAAATTTCAATCGTCACACTCTGAGCTATAGTCTGTCAAACCAACTTTGGCAGTAACAGCAAGAACAAATCGCTATAATATGCGTCTCTTTTTTCATAACATTAGGGTAAGAAAGGATTGTAATTCTCTCTTCTTGTGCTTCAAGTGAGTAAAACCCTATACAAGCTATGTCTCGGTCATTATCAAATGTCTAGATATAATTACCTTAGACAATTTTTTTTCAATGGAATTTTAGTTCCTATATTTTTATTAACATGTCACTTTTTTCAGTGTCAAAAACAGCTGACATGGTAATTTAAAATAGGCATTAAATTTTGAGAATGACCCATGTGCAATTTGTATAACTCGACATGAGAGGCATAAGGTCGGATTTAGTGATTCCTCTGACTTGTAAGTGTAACTTTATGCTTTTGACACAAGGTCGAATTTAGATATATCTCATACATACTTACAGAACCGAACTTATGCCTCTCATAAATAAATAAATAAATATCTTGGGACATCTTACACAAATCGACCTAGTCCCACGATAAGCTCAATTAAGGCTTGTGATGTGGGTACCAGGCGACGACATATATAATAGATAGATACATATACATAGATACTTAAATACATAGACAGCCATGACCAAGGAACAAATATATGTGATAAATAAATACACAAATAATGCCCTCGCCGGGATTCGAACCCGGAACCTCCACCTTCGTAGGCAGCGTCACTACCAACTAGGCTACGGAGGTTGTCTCATGTCGAGTTAATGTAATGCAGGCTTTACAGATGCAGTGAGAAATGACTTGCCTTCGGAAACGTTCGTCAACGTCATGCTGTTTCAGTCTATCTCACTGAGACTGACAGTAATAGCTGTCATGCTACTTCAGTCAGACTCGGTGACACTGCCTGAAACAGCATGTGTTTACGAACGTTTCCGAAGGCAAGTAATTTCTCACTACACCTGTACCAACGCTATCGATTTCCGTGAAGGTGCCGGAGAAGTACACATGCAGCATCTGCCTGAACCCCCGTCGCGGGCGGCGGCGCCAGCGCTTCACTCACGACCAGGACCGCCTGTACGAGGGCCTCCTGCCGGGCCCGGGCGGCGGCCGCGCCTGCGACGCGCTGCGCCGCGCGCACGAGCTGTCCGGCAACCTGCTGCGCGTCGAGGACGCGCTGCATGCCGTGCGCGTCAACACTAACGTCGCTATGTGGGTTTTTATACACTAATGCTTGAATTAAGATGATGTACTAGTTATTTAATCGCCCGGGCGGCGGCCGCGCCTGCGACGCGCTGCGCCGCGCGCACGAGCTGTCCGGCAACCTGCTGCGCGTCGAGGACGCGCTGCATGCCGTGCGCGTCAACACTAACGTCGCTATGTGGGTTTTTATACACTGTAATGCTTTAATTAAGATTATGTACTAGTTATTTAATCGCCCGGGCGGCGGCCGCGCCTGCGACGCGCTGCGCCGCGCGCACGAGCTGTCCGGCAACCTGCTGCGCGTCGAGGACGCGCTGCATGCCGTGCGCGTCAACACTAACGTCGCTATGTGGGTTTTTATACACTGTAATGCTTGAATTAAGATTATGTACTAGTTATTTAATCGCCCGGGCGGCGGCCGCGCCTGCGACGCGCTGCGCCGCGCGCACGAGCTGTCCGGCAACCTGCTGCGCGTCGAGGACGCGCTGCATGCCGTGCGCGTTAACACTAACGTCGCTATGTGGGTTTTTATACACTTTTACTGTAATGTTTGAATTAAGATTTTGTACTAGTTATTTGCATAGGGCTTTTTATTGACTCGTAGAAATAGTACATTACTACCGAGGCCGGGAAGTGACTGGTTGCCGGCCGAATATATGATAGTATTCGAACGGCAACCCGTCACTTCATGGCCGAGGTATGTATAATGCTTTTCTCAAACATGCAATGAAATGAAACAAAAAAATGTATCTTCTTTCTAAGAAATTATAAGTCAACTACATAACTAATCGCATGCAGTGATCGGGGCCGACGGATCGCGCCGTATAATACTGCTTTTTAAATATTATTTTGAGTAGTTATTGTATGTACATTTACTTTAAATTATATAATTTAATTACCTTATTATAACTGCAAAAATTTGCCAATCATTTTTTTATACTAATATTACTTACAGATAATTGGCTAAAAGCCAAGATGCCAGGTCACAACCCTTATGTCAAATGAAAATTAAAAAAGAGGCACTTGCCGGCCTAGGCCGGCAACGAACTACTTCCCGGCCACTTTTTAGGCACGTAACTACAACATTTCATTGCATGTTTGAGAAAAAGGATTAAACACAATAGTGTTATAATCAAACCTTTCAATCTCGTATCTTTCTTAGCCCACTCAGGAAGCTGAGTGACCTAAACATGGTACTTAACTGAAAAGCTCTCTATTATAACACGATTGTGTAAACTGTGTCTACTATTTTATCGATAGGTACTTTATTTATATAATCTGGTTGAAAAGAGTTTAACTGCGAAAACAGAACTCAGATTTTGATTATTAATGATAATTTATCTTCTACAGGACAAAGAACCATCCCAAATTATACTTGTGGGCCAGGGATTGGGAATCGGTAGAATTATCCTTTGCTCAAGAGAAATTGAATTCTGAGTACTCAGACTTGAATGTGATTATAAATAATCTGGGAAAAGAGAATCTGCCTATCAAGGCGGAAGATTTAAAAGAACTTGCCTTGGACATGAAAACCCCTTCCGACGAAAGCGAAGAAAAGCATAGCCCAAAAATGGATAAAGAAAACCAGATTGGATCTCAGGGTCTTCTGAGCGGTTTGCTATCTAGTCCCGGGATGGCGTCTCTGGATCTGCCAATCAGTGACTGTGAACTGGAGAAACTGGCTAATTCTGTCCACGGTAAGATATACGTAAACTATCAACGACATTATATTTTCTTAACATACCCGTAGAAAATCGAACAATTTTTTCAACTACTTATCGCATCAATTGCTATTGTTCGTATTTTAGTCGAATAATAACTAACTGGACTTCTTATACACTTCAGGAGTCATCGATCTTTGTTATCATGAAATCTGGAGAGACCTCTATAGTTGACACTGGAGTATGTAGAGCCTAACAAGTTCGCCATGTTGCGGATTTTAATGGAACAAAATCTTTTAGAAATCAATAATAAATACCGACTTTTTAGCGAAGCAAAGTTACAATTGTCACAAAAACACGACAATTGTAATAGTACAATACTAATCCGACATAGGTTGAACCTCATGATTTAGATTTAGATTTATTTATTTGCACAACATTTGATTACTATATAAATTACATTGTAGTCAATCCATAAGAATCCACATTGTGTTCGTCACACAAATTACATAAAAT
Source organism: Thaumatotibia leucotreta (assembly GCA_025490895.1). Lineage (NCBI taxonomy): Eukaryota > Metazoa > Arthropoda > Insecta > Lepidoptera > Tortricidae > Thaumatotibia > Thaumatotibia leucotreta. The sequence goes on from JALPQI010007493.1 coordinate 24,156, forward strand.
TACAAAATACAAGTAAGAAATAAAGCGGCAAATACATTAAATTACATGTCTAGAATTTACGAAAAATTTTCTAATCCTTGTGCCAATTGTGACTTTCCAAAAGTAAAAAGAAGTTTATTAACGGTATTGTAACGTTATTAGTAATAATTTTATGTTGGTGGAAAACAAGTAAATAGACCGTCCAATAGTAAGAGGTAGCCTATGGAGGCTTGTGACGTCAGTAGCAGTGATTTAATAATTGGACATAGTTTATGGAAAAGGATACAATCCATAAAATTTTGTCAATTTAATTTAAATCTTATGTCTTATGTCAAAAGTTTTCAGAGTTTGGGAAGGAGAAATTTCAGATTTTCGATCGTATTCGCTGAACTACGTCCAATAGGCATGATGCAAGTCAAATCAGCATCTTTTTTCGAACTGTCAAAACGATCACCACTATGGAATTTTATATGAAATACTCAAAAGTGACGTCACGTTTGAGTACTGCCAAATGACCTACTCTTTTAAGTTCTTTTCAATTTATTAAATAGAAGTTCTGTACAAAAATTACTGCAATCTACATCTTAGTAATAACTTCTTCGTGTATTAAGTCGTGCATAATGTTAAATGATTTATTTCAACTACAGTCATCATCCCTATTGTGACACTTGTTATGATGTTTGCAGAGCACGAGAGCCGGGCGCGGACGCGCGCGCCGGTGCCGGAGGCGGCCATCGAGAACAGCGCGTGCCGCGCGCGCCTGCTGCGCCACGTGCAGCGCTGCCACGCGCTGCTCGACCAGCGGCTCGACTCCATCGAGGCGCAAGTCGCCGGTAACTGCCACTGTGGCTACCAGTCTACAGAGCACGAGAGCCGGTGCCGGAGGCGGCCATCGAGAACAGCGCGTGCCGCGCGCGCCTGCTGCGCCACGTGCAGCGCTGCCACGCGCTGCTCGACCAGCGGCTCGACTCCATCGAGGCGCAAGTCGCCGGTAACTGCCACTGTGGCTACCAGTCTACAGAGCACGAGAGCCGGTGCCGGAGGCGGCCATCGAGAACAGCGCGTGCCGCGCGCGCCTGCTGCGCCACGTGCAGCGCTGCCACGCGCTGCTCGACCAGCGGCTCGACTCCATCGAGGCGCAAGTCGCCGGTAACTGCCACTGTGGCTACCAGTCTACAGAGCACGAGAGCCGGTGCCGGAGGCGGCCATCGAGAACAGCGCGTGCCGCGCGCGCCTGCTGCGCCACGTGCAGCGCTGCCACGCGCTGCTCGACCAGCGGCTCGACTCCATCGAGGCGCAAGTCGCCGGTAACTGCCACTGTGGCTACCAGTCTACAGAGCACGAGAGCCGGTGCCGGAGGCGGCCATCGAGAACAGCGCGTGCTGCGCCACGTGCAGCGCTGCCACGCGCTGCTCGACCAGCGGCTCGACTCCATCGAGGCGCAAGTCGCCGGTAACTGCCACTGTGGCTACCAGTTTACAGAGCACGAGAGCCGGTGCCGGAGGCGGCCATCGAGAACAGCGCGTGCCGCGCGCGCCTGCTGCGCCACGTGCAGCGCTGCCACGCGCTGCTCGACCAGCGGCTCGACTCCATCGAGGCGCAAGTCGCCGGTAACTGCCACTGTGGCTACCAGTCTACAGAGCACGAGAGCCGGTGCCGGAGGCGGCCATCGAGAACAGCGCGTGCCGCGCGCGCCTGCTGCGCCACGTGCAGCGCTGCCACGCGCTGCTCGACCAGCGGCTCGACTCCATCGAGGCGCAAGTCGCCGGTAACTGCCACTGTGGCTACCAGTGTACAGAGCACGAGAGCCGGTGCCGGAGGCGGCCATCGAGAACAGCGCGTGCCGCGCGCGCCTGCTGCGCCACGTGCAGCGCTGCCACGCGCTGCTCGACCAGCGGCTCGACTCCATCGAGGCGCAAGTCGCCGGTAACTGCCACTGTGGCTACCAGTGTACAGAGCACGAGAGCCGGTGCCGGAGGCGGCCATCGAGAACAGCGCGTGCCGCGCGCGCCTGCTGCGCCACGTGCAGCGCTGCCACGCGCTGCTCGACCAGCGGCTCGACTCCATCGAGGCGCAAGTCGCCGGTAACTGCCACTGTGGCTACCAGTTTACAGAGCACGAGAGCCGGTGCCGGAGGCGGCCATCGAGAACAGCGCGTGCCGCGCGCGCCTGCTGCGCCACGTGCAGCGCTGCCACGCGCTGCTCGACCAGCGGCTCGACTCCATCGAGGCGCAAGTCGCCGGTAACTGCCACTGTGGCTACCAGTTTACCAAAATCGGGCCATTTTAGTAATCCACGAGCAGATTGCAAGAGAGATTCGAAGCTGTAGCCGTGGCCGAAATCGGCCAGGAGCCTATATAGGGTGGAAAGGGACGACCGAGTCTACCAACCATTACGATGAACTTTCAGTATGGGAGCAACATCGAAATATAAAAAAAAATTAACCCCTCTTACAAAGTGAGTGATTAGTTAGAGCTCAATAGTATGGAAAAGTCAATTTTCCATGTACGCTTTTGATGTTGGTCCCATACTGAAAGTTCATTGTAATCGTTGGTAGACTCGGTCGGTAGCGGGAAGGAACGTCGTCCCTTTCCACCCCGTATAATAGGGACTAAACATTTTTATACCACATATTTTTGACATTTCTAACTATTTAACGTCGGCTTCGCGTCTATCACCCTAGATTGTGCAAGAGGATCTAAGCAAAATAAGAATAACAAGTAATTAAGAAGAGTGAGGGGTTTCCCTCGCACCGCTACAAGAAGGTACATGCCGTGCGCACCGAAAACGGTCTGCGGCAGTTAACTTCGAAGTGCTTCGAAGCGGACATACTCGCTCGCTTTTTTTTACTTTACAAACAATACCTAAGGGTCATTTCGTGACTGCTGCTTACTTATTAAGCGTATCTAAATAAGTTAGTTTTTATTCGTTAATTGTTACAGCAATAAAAACAAACTGTAATAAATATTGCAATTTTTTATCGTTAGCCTTAGTCTATAGTGATAGCTCAGGCCCCAATTTCACCACATTGACAAGTGCTACAATTGTAAATTTACTGTTTCGCCAATCTGGGGCGTCTATAGGCTACAGTTACCGTTTACCATCGGATAGCCGTGCGTTTGTTTTCCACCAATATAAAATTTACTGCAGGAACTTTAATAAATCAGCAGTAAATAACTACTTTTTTGCGAAGCAAAATTACAATCGTCACAAAAAACACGACAATTGTAGCGAAATTCCGACATATGCCGAACCTCATGTCAAGATTGAATGAGAATTGTACTAAACCTTGCGACAAGGGAGGCCTGTGACGTCAGTAACAGTGCTATTTTACAATTGTCATAATTGTAATTATGGTGAAATAGGCCACTGGTGTTATTTAAACAATGGGTTTGTTTGTGTGGTGACAGAGCTGGAGTCGGCGCACGCGTCGCTGGAGGACGACGAGTCGGCGGAGTTCTGCCCGCGCGCCAAGCAGGCGCTGGTGATGATCGCGCGCGACCTGGACGCCATGGAGGAGCTGGGGCTGGTCACCTAGCACGCGCCGCCGGCGGCCGCCGAGCCGCGCGCCCGAGGGTAGCCGTCCGCGGCCCTACCACTCGCCACTACCTCCATTAGGCACACAACTATCGGCTATACACGAACAAAAGATACGCACTCCCGTGTAAATAAAAGAAACACGGCGATACTCGCTCAGCTGTCAGCTGGGCATTTTCGCGAGAAGAGATACAAAAACTTATTTTTCTGAAACAGGAAAATTTTATGTTTTTCCTGCTCAGAATCACGAGCTCTTTCGATCCTACTAGAAGAAAAAAAGTGTCCCAAATTTTTGTTTCTATTACGTAACCGTTTTCAAACATTTTGTACAGCGGTTACAAAATGGAGAGCATATAAAATGTATGAAAAATGTGGGACCATTTTTTTCTTGTACTTTTTTTCTCCTAGATTGAAAGAACTCGTTATTCTGAGTAGGAAAAACATTAAATTTACGTACCTTAAAAAAATTTTTTTTGGATCTCTTCTCGCGAAAATGCCCAGCTATCACCGCCGGGCGAGTATCGCCGTATCTCTTTTTTTTACACGGGAGTGCGTATCTTTTGTTCGTGTTTATAGCCCATAGCTCATAGCTTAGTAGCTCGCGGTGCTTACGTTACACTTGAACCCTCTTATTCATAAACAGACATCGGAATTCTGGTAGCATTTTTGAGCTGTTATAGGAATTTCTCGTTTATCGACTACATATGAATATCGATGAATGCAGAATACAATGTAAAATAATTATGATTACGAATAAAAGTAAACAACAGGCGGTCTTATCGCTAATGAGCGATCTCTTTTAGATAACCTTTGGATACCAACTTTTTGGAAATTATAAATAGATAATAAAATAATAATATTTTATTAATCCTTATTAATATTTGTGGATTTATTATGGCTATTAAACATTTTTCGGAAGAAACTGCTACGGGAATTGCTAATAAGATATCCAAAGGTTATCTAAAAGAGATCGCTTATTAGCGATAAGACTGCCTGTTGATTACTTCTATTTATAATCATAATTATTTTACATTGTATTCTGCATTTATCGATATACATATGACTAATCGGTAGTCGATAAACGAGAAGTCCCTATGACAGCTCAAAAATGCTACCAGAATTCCGATGTCTGTTCCTAAACGTCTAACTTAACCCCTCGTGTGTCGCGAATATTTTTTTCTAATTGTTTCCTCGTCACTGACCAGTGCTTAGACATACGAAGGGTTAACAAGCCACTAAGTGTTGGATGTCTCTTTCGCTCTTATGTACATATTGATAAGACCGAAAGGGACACACAATACATAGTGGCTAGCTAAGTTAGCAGACGTTTAATAAGGGGGGAAGGCCCCACGGAAAGAACATGTTTAGTCCTAACAAATTTCAGGTCATAGTGGCACCTAATTCCGATAAAAGTAGGGTTGTTTTGCTTTCTAAAATTTGATTTGACTAGACATGTTCTTCCTTGAGCTGGCACCGACCACATTTGACAGGCGGATCGACGCGACCCAGCAAATTACTATGACATTTCCCGTGCCATAAGATGTAGCTAACTATTTAACCATGACAGACGGCTTGGTGGAACCCACCCTACAATATTACTTCTACAAAAAAATACTCCTATATCTGTCAGATACAATTATCACTATCCTTTTCCCCAGGGATACAAAAACAAGGACCGCTATTTCGCACGCCGAGATCAAAGCAGTATTAACCTCAGATTATTGATAGTAGTAGATACCAGACAAAAAATTGCGACTGAAGATGTAGCTAACTCCTTAATGTGTTTAGGAAAATACGTGACACGAGCTGCGAAACATTCAAAACACCAGTTACACGACTACGAAAGGATGTTAGGAAACCTAACTGCGAGTTAATAATTGTACCATTTAATTTTGTCTTGTTCATTGGTGGGGTAGGGGGGGAATACGTCCATTTTGACAGTTCGAGTTACCACCGACCACCTATAAATTGGCAGAACTAATCGTAAAGTTTTGTCTCATTCAGTCTTAGACTAAAAGATTTTTTTTTTATTTTATACTATTTTGACATTTAAATAAATATGACTAGCTTAATGTGAATAAGACATAGTGATATTAGTTTTTATCTTTACTTGGGGAACTCGAAATTCACGTATTTTCTGTTAAAGGTATATTCGTGATTTACAAAGCCCACATTTACGGATATGAGATTTATCTGACAGATATATTTTCTTCGGAGTGGTAAAACAGTCCTTTCGAGTCTTCTCTTGTATCAATACCTACCGTAACGACTAAATACACCTCTATATAGACCCTAATACCTATCATCTATACGTTTAACCGGACATCTATTTTGTGTTTGTTGATGCCGCAGCAGGAATAGCATCACCGGGAGATGAGAGCTTGCGAGCTCATATTTACGCCGAACCTTGTATAGTGCGTTTTTCAAACATACAATGGAAGGAAAATAAAACAGTCAATTTATTTAATAAACAAAACGCGTATTTGTTCGTAACTAGCCTATTTTAAGCACGTAATGACAACATTTCATTGTATGTTTGTGATAACACATTTTGTTATTTCGATGTCAAGAATAGACTAACCACCGCGGACGCTTACCGAGAAAATTCGGTCGCAGACTTTAAATTCTTTAGCCATTTAAATACAGTGTGTCGAAATAGTACATCAATTAATCTCGTTGACAGCTCTTAGAAACACTATTATGTTATGTTATGATACGTCGTCGGTGGTACGGAACAGGTACCTAACCTTTGACTGTATCATACTCTTAGAGTGCTGGTGAGACTCGATTTGTGTCGAAACAGTGCACGTTTGATATAGATAGCTTAGTAGTGACATTGCTAATTTCTGCCAGGTATACATAAACATATACCTCTCGAAATTGGCAAATGACGTACGCAATAATAACAATATTATTAATGCTAGTTTGTCGTCCTTTTCTTAGTTAGCAAGAGTAGACGTGATTGAAAACTATCAGAGCAAATAATTACATAATCACTTTGCTACTCATGTTTGGTTTTGTATACATATTACATATAGTGATTTCGTATTTGTCGATGTTAGAAATCAAAGGTTGAAATGAATTCCATGCATGAAATGCAAAGTGAAGTGTCATCATTTTAAACCTTCTGAAGTGCACCATCATTTATTTTATAATGCGTGGTAAGTTTGCCACACGAGTTAAATAAACCAACATTAGAAATAACTTAATCTTATCCGTGAATGTATATACCTAGATAAATGAGTATCGTAAATGTTTTCACCCAGTGAAGTAGTAGTTAGTTGTTTCTGCATACTTTTGTAAAGGCCATAATAGGAGAAGTTAATTAAGTGCTCGTGCCCTAAGTTAATTCAATTTTGTTCTATAATATAGGGATAATGATTTAGTTGTAACATTAATTGTATGTGTCGTATTACAAACCAGTACCGTGGCGCTAGGTGACGTTGATGCTGCCTCACGAGGCGCGGTTTTCATGTTACACCTTGGGGCAGACTGCTAGAAATCACTTAATGTTCAATACACAGGCTATGTCTGACGACGGGGATTTGCATTAAAGGGTTACTTTAGTTCGATCATTAAGAAATTAAACTACTTTTATGCTGTAAGTTTTTAAAAATATGGTAGGTCTTTTAATATATTTCACACAATATTATACATCAGACTAAATTTTATTTTGTGTTATTAAAGCATATGTTTATATGTAAATAATAAACTAAAAACAGGTGTCATACACAAAATAAAATTCTAACCCTCTGATTCATAAACGTATATTATGTGATCTACTTGCGCTTAATATTCCATACAAGGTAAATCTACGAACTATGTCAATATTATTTACGACTGGGACAGCAAATTAGTCGTAAAGATTATCAAATGTATACACACGCATACACGGAAGACCCCATTAAAGGTTTCAGAATAATACATTATACAATGACTACAATGAGATAAACCCCCATTTTCAGAAACAGCCTGTATATATAAAAGTACAAGTACACTTCTACATATTAATGTTTTGGTGTGAATACTTTATTTTTTCTGTATTTAATTTATAAAGAAGGTTACATTTGTAATTCACAAAATGAACACCCGAAATAAGTATAACTATAATATAGTCAAACTTTAAACTTAATGACGCCATTATAAAATAAGATATAATAAACATTCAAATGTAATAATTTTAAATACCAAGTGCATAAATATACTGTACGCAAACTTTCGAAATAGTATCTTTAGGATATTTTGGTTTTGTGTTCAATTATTTATTCAAAAATAAAGTTTAAGTCTTGCAAATTTGTATACATACTCCTCAAAAGAAAATAAGGGCCACTGATTTCTTGTTTGTAACAAAAAATGGTTTTTTATATTAATTTTTATTACAATAAATATAGCATTATCAAGAATAAATTGATTTCACAAATCAAAATTCAAAACGCAGACTTCGTCAGATATATACATTTAACTAGCAGTGGCGAGATGGCCGTTATTTTCTTTTGAGTAGTATATGGTCACTTAATGATGCCTTCTTGGCTTAATTGTATGTTCAATAATGGTTAATTTGCACGTCTTCAATATATATGTACATTATGACATGCCAACAGTGTACAATGCGTATTGGTGGACATAATATTTAAAACGCGAACAAGCTTCATAGGGTTTTGCAGGCACTCAAGTTTTTGTTTAATATTATTGTTTTCATAAATTATGTTCGCAGTCTATTCTAGTTACCAACCATGGATGCTTTCGTTAGTTGACGTACTTACTGTATCTCTGTAATATAATGGAAATTGTAGGTCTCAAAAGAAAGTTGAAACTACAATTTATTCAAACTCCAAACTTACACGCCAAATCTTGCGATTAGGTAAAGGAGTCGTTGCTAAAGGCCAGGATCAGAAATTGGTTACAAAACTGTAAAGCGTTGCAATTTTGTGTTAATATAAGCTTCTTTATTAGAACAGTTCAATATATAAACAGGTAATACGTGTTTGATAGTTTTTGCCAACAGGATGACTGTACTGGTACCACGCTCCTCCGAGTATAGTACAGTATGGGCATTGGTCCAGCGGGCACGCTAGAAGCTGTTTTTCCTGTCAGCATTAAATTGTAAGCTGTAAGCAAAAGTAGATTCGTATATGAAACAGTCTAAAGTGTGCATTGAAAGGGAATAAGTACCTTTTATTCTTCATACTGTGCGTACTTTTGATGCTGACTGCGCATAAAAATAACCGACTAAAATCGAACGACACTGCCTCATCGGTTATTTTTATGAAGATAGCGTACCGAGATTGAGAAAATCTTTTTTATGGATTATTATTTAGGTACTATTTACAGCTTCTGTTTCAGTAGACAACATCAAGTGTACTGGATAGTGTAGGTGATGCCTCAAATTACCCTATTAGAAAGGTCACAAGTAGTCCCGTGGCTAAATGGTTAAGTTAATGTCGGAACGTTATTGATGATATAAATTTAAATTGTAATCAATTCGTTTAGTGTAAGCTTTAATTATCACACATTTATTAATACAATAATAATAATTAGAATAAACTATTTTCATAAACGATGAGCTTTGTTTAGTATCTGTCCACCGTAGCGACCCATTAGAATTTACTATGCTCAGTTAGCCACATTTAAATATACATGGGTAATTTTTTTTAAATATTCATAGGATTCATAATTTATTTTATTAAAATTACCCATAATTCATAAACGTCTCGTTACTTAGTAAGCCGACAAGACAAGTATCGTTTGGTCCTTTCGATCTTATAGACGTATTGATACGACCGGACAGAACAAAGGATACATGAAGGGTCCACGGAAAGAACATGTCTAGTCAATTCAAATTACAGAAGGAAAAACCACCTTACTTTTAACAGAATAAGGTGTGAATTTGCCCTGATTTTTTTATGCTTTGGACATGTTTTTTCCGTGGACCCTTCGTATATCTTATACCAAAGGTTAGAAGACGTTTTAAATAAGGGGGTAAGTATTAAATCGTGACGGGAGACATAAATTTCGAGCACCTGCCCCTGTCACTCTAACCCTTTAACGGGCAGACAGATGTCAGAAATGCGAAAAAATTGGACTCTTGCTACTTTGACACAATGTTGAAACATGGTGGGAAAAATATTCCCTCTGCCTTATAAAAGGCTAAAGAGAAGGCGCCGTGGGAGAGTTTGTAAATTTAACTGCTACAAATATAGGGTATTGAATATCTTGACACTGTCTGTACAATCTGCAGGGGTTTATGATGCAGGCAGTCACTCTCGCTCACTCTCACTTGCATTGGTACTAGTTAGTAAGTGACAGAAACTACCTACATATTAGGCCAGCCGTACACCTGGGTCGCGTTTTATAAAGTAACGTAACAATTTACAATTTCGCTGTTTGCCTCTCTAACGCACGCATATATTGGCTAGAAAGAGAGGCAAACAGCAATATTGTAAATTGTAACTTTATAAAACGCGACCCTAACGTAAGTTATAGGGACGGGGCTATACTAAGGAGTGAGATAGTGATATTCACCTCTCATTCCTTAGTATAGCTCCGACCCTATAACTTACGTAAGAACTTACAGGTGTACGAGTGCTCTTACATGACAGACTAGAAACACGGAACCATCGTAAAATTATTTAGTTGCAAAGATAACATAATGGTTAAATCAAATGTTAATAAATAAATGCATAAAAGTGGTTTAGTGCTCTTGAGATATTCTTCACATCAGAGGACAATCTGGGTCGCATTTTATAAAGTTACATTTTACAATTTCGCTATTTGCCTCTCTAACGCCCCGGCCACGACATTGGTCTAAGGCGACCAGCGGCGAGCGAATCCATGAGTAGGAGTGGGATGCCGATATGGGTACGAGAGGGAGCACCAAACGTTTGCCGCTAAGCCGGTCGCCTTAGACCGTTGTCGTGGCCGGGCCTTAACGCACGCACGTATTGGCTAGAAAGAGGGGCAAACAGCAAAATTTTAAATCGTTACTTTATAAAACGCGACTCTGGCTTATACTTGTGTCTATCAGGATGGCATGAGAAATGTCTGAAGTCTAAGCAATTAAGCATTAAATAGATTGTGATATAGACACACCGTTCTGACGTCAGCTTGGCACGCATAGCCGGGGTACCCCCAACGTGTAGGAACTATATTATGAAACATATCCATAAACTGTACTCATAAACCAATACAGTATTTTACACAATGGTGTTATAATAGAGAGCTTTATAGTTGAGTACCGTGTTTAGGCCACGAAGCTTGCCGAGTGGCCTAACGTACGAGATTGAAAAGCTTGATTATAACTTATAACACAATACTTTTTCTACCAGTCAATAAAAATAAGTAATGTAAATGAGGCATTCTATGGAAACGTGGCGTAAGAGACAGTCTTTTCCAATACTTTTGAGAAATTAAATTAGTAAGCTGAGTTACGGTATAATAATACCTTATCTAGGCTGACTAGGCTTTAAGATTGACAGTGTTTCCTAGCAGCTAGCACATTTTATTAGCGACACGTAAGCGACAAAAAGTAGATGTTTTCGTGGAAGGCTCCAAATAATTAAATAATAAATCCTGGCCGCTCTTTGATGTCCTTTTTGGTGACAAGCTATTGGGCAAATTCATTACAGTTGCCTACAGCGTTTTTTAGGGTTCCGTAGCCAAAACGGAACCCTTATAGATTTGTCATGTCCGTCTGTCACAGCCGATTTACTCGGAAACTATAAATGCTACAGTAACGAAATTTGGTAAGGATATGTGTTGTATGAACCGCTACAGGATTATGATATTAAATTGTAAAAGAAACCATTGGGGTGGGGGCCGTCCATACATGTAACTGAGGGATAGAAAAAAAATTTAGTTGTATATAAACGTGTGGGGTATTAATAGAAAGGTCTTTGAAAATGATATGAAGGTTTATAAATCTCATTTTTATTTCAGCAAATCGTCGAGATATCAGCTCTCAAAGTCTGAAAAATGTGTCCCCCCCCTCTATTTTTTAAACTACGCGATATAAAAATCTAAAAAAAATATATGTTATGCACATTAATAAACTCTATCAGCGATTTTTGGTTTGATTAAATTATCTCCTATAGTTTTTGAGGTAGGTTGATTTAACTGTATTTTTTAAATAATAAATTGATAATGGTACGGAACCCTTCGCTCGCGAGTCCAACTCGCACTTGGCCAGCTTTTTTTTAAATTACATTAAGCATATAATTCATTATAGCGTTACATCTAATATTAAGGAACTTTTCATACAAATAAACAGAATTATAAAAAAAGAAAAAAAAATAAACATGTAATAAATATAAAAGGTACAGTTATTTGTAGTAGATTTTGTGACTATTCGTTATGTCCTCAGTCGTAAGCCTACAGATCCATTTTACCGACATCTACATGAGATATTATCAAACCGCGATGAGAAAGGGATTCGAAAGTACTGTTGACACAACAACATAAGGTCCTACTTTACCTATTAGTTGCAGATATTTTAACACATGATACTTTACATTAAAATAATTAACTTTAAATATAAATTAAGAAATCTTTTCATGTAACATTTTTGATTACATTTTCCTAACAAAAAAAATAATTATAATTTCGTCTAAAAAAATCATCATGTGCATTATCACATGTTACAATAACAAGCTGTCTGTCATGTCATCAAACGACACAATCCAACGAAAAATAACATGACACTGACAATCAAGTATTTTATTTATCGACACGAAGGTCACGAAGTGGCCAGTTCCAGTTAAGTGGTACATAAAAGAGGTACTAGAATCTGTTCAATGAGTTTTCATTTAATAATCACATAAACAGGGTGTTTTTACGTAGCAAATTTGTTTTACCGTTTTCTCCAAAAAAACATCATAAAAGCTATAATATTTCACGGTTTAATATACTCCAGAGATCGAGTACTATCAGCTGTAAAAATATCTGCATCTAATGAAGTAGGACCTTATATAAGTCAATCTAGGATATATTCATGGTAATATTCAAATATTCATAGTTTAAGTGCAGAGACTTACAGGCAATAGATTAATCAATTACTCACTAAATCTATAAGCAACTCTTTTCTTGGTAAATGTTGTGTCAACAGTACATTCGAATCCCCTTCTGATTCCGGTTTGATAATACCTACTTCAATATTTTCTTAGCTTTAACTTTTTAGTATTGATAATGTAGTAAATACAAAATAATAAAAGAAACTTGTAAATTTTACGTGTTTATTGAATAAAAAATAGCACAAAATTAACCCTCATAGAATTTGGGTAGCTGATCCCCGAGGATGACCGATCGTTTGACGCCGGCCTCGGTGATGACGCCCAGCCTCACCACGCCGCCGGACGAGCCGTCGCGCAGCATGGCCAGCGCCAGCGTGTTGCTTACAAACTTCACCGCCTCCTCCTCTTTCATTTTGGGCTTGAAGTTGGCGTCCACGTACCCGTACACGTAGGTAGAGCCGGATCCACCGATAGACACTGCTTGTCGTTGCATCATACCACCGATTGGTACGGAGTAGATTTGACCTGAAATACGTAATCATTTATGTCTAGTGTGCAATTCTTTCATAATAACAAATTCTGTATGCAACTCGCACAAATTATTTTTTATTTGAATGACGGTAAAAAATTAAGCGTCTACTGAAGAGCTGAATTATTCAACAAAGTAATACCTACGCAAAAATGCATTCACCTTACTTAACCTCTTCAACGCCATGTCAAAAAACAAAAGCTGTTATTCAGACGCCTAGTGACGCGAAGTGTCAAAACTGAATTTGAACTTTACGCACGTGTGTGTACAGGTGTAGTGAGAAATTACTTGCCTTCGGAAACGTTCGTAAACACATGCTGTTTCAGGCAGTGTCACCGAGTCTGACTGAAGTAGCATGACAACTATTACTGTCAGTCTCAGTGAGATAGACTGAAATAGCATGACGTTGACTAACGTTTCCGAAGGCAAGTCATTTCTCACTACATCTGTATCACTCTGTGGACTGTGTGACTATGACTTATATATCAGTTTTGGCATAAAACCTGCGGTGCCTATATATCAGTTTATGGCGACCAAAAGGTTACATTGTCACACTGTTTTCCAAAATATATAAATGTATTGTTTTTCAGTTGATATTTTTTAATATTTAAGTTGAGTTGATGCAATTACTAGGCTTAGGACTTTTCATAGCATATCGTGGTTCCAAAATCCTTGGAGCCGCTATGTGTAAAATTTTTGAAGTCTAAGTCAAAGTATAATGTAATATTATATATAATGATTTATACCTACTGTCGCATCGTTGCCGAGTTCATCTTAATCGTACGTAATTAATTTAAAAAAAAACGAACTTAATTTCATAAAAAGTGCATGTACGAAATTGTACCAGAAATTAAACTAGAAAAAGTCCTAGATCGGAAATAGCGATGAAAATGGTGAAAGAAGTTTCTTTCGAAAGTTTCGAATCTTTCTTATATACGAGTATTACATGTAACTTCTGAAACAAAACCAAAACTGACGTTTGTCGACCTTTGGAGCAAATAGACTTCACTTCACGTTGACGTTACATAGAACATAGATTAATGATTCAAATTTAAGTATTTTATCATAATTAATAATTTCAAACTCTTTAATCAACCGATATTGAGATGTAGTCTGAGCCCTCTGAGCAAAATGAAAAGTCACGTGTTTGCACGAGAGCCAATACATTCAGAGTCCCCATAATTCAATAAAATAATGCAAAAAAAGTGTTTCACACGTAAAACACTGAAAGATGCGAAAGGTTCCATCGAAGCCCTGTTACAAAAGATACTATATTTTTGTTTTTTCGTGCTATTTTCATCGCTAATCGGAACCCTGATTTCGAAGACATCCAAAATTTGGCCATAATGCACAATAATAAAAAAATACCACGATACCACTAGAACACGACGTTACGACGTTTCTTTTTGACCCAAAAAAGACTTTAAAAGACAATGTGAAGAATGATTTATAAAGTAATTTAGGTTTTATTTTTTAAGTAATGCGATGCGAGTTAATATTATAGTTTTTGTATCGCCCGATAAAGTTTCATCAGATCTGTCAAGCTGTAATTAACGATATATGCTTTAGGTAATTTTTGTATCACCATTATAAAATGCACGGTAAACTTATATACCAATTTCATTATACTGTACATACTACGTTAAAAAAAAAACAATATTAAATGTTATTTAACAACTAAAGTTAACATTCAATAGAATCTATAACCACGGTATGTTACCAAAGGTCCTTTATTATATTTAATATAACATCATACACTTTGACTTCGACTTTGAGAATTTTACACATAGCGGCTCCAACGATTTTAGAACCACGATATGCTATGAAAAGTCCTAAGCCTAGCAATTACACAACACAGAATTGTGTTGACACAAATATTTTAGTTTACTTTTAATTCACCAACTCATGAACAATAGTAAACTACACATACAAATTTCAGAAATTTTCTGTTAAAATATCGCACATTTTTTTTTGTTAGAACCATATATTAAAAATATAAACATTTAGGTACATTTATTTCCAATAATCGAAAAAACAAAAAATTGTAGTGTATACCAGATGTAATGTGCCAATGCCCTTGCACAACAACTTCAAATAATTTTGGCAATGATGACAGTAGTCAGAATCTTATTAGTGATATTTAACACTTATGTACATTTAGGCTTTATGTATGTCAAAGGACACCCTATACAAAGATGCGTTTTCACCAATTGCTATGTTTTTTGATTCCCATATACCATCCTTCCAGCATAAAGAATTACTTGTACTGATCATATTATTTTTACCGATAACCTAAATAACCTTTCCCTATTCTCCGCTATGTCATATAAGTAACGGCCTACAACCATCATACAGTAAAAAATTGTGTGTAAACAATTGTTAACTTTGTCTTGAAGGTGATTTACTAGTTTTAATTTATTGATTTGACATTAAGTTAAATGGAGACATACAAAATATTCTACTTAATATCAGGTCAATGGCATTAAAAAGGTTAAGTTAAATGGTGAAAGAGCTTACAGTGTCATCAACATATTTTATATACACTGGCAATTTTATATACGAAAATGTAAATACTACTTTTTTCTAAGCAGAGCACAGCAAAAGTAAAGAAGTCCATTACAGGAAACTGCACAAACGCATATTAATTTTACCTCCTTTTCTCTTGTCCCAGCCAGCAACCAGGATTCCAGCCACAAGTGAATCACGATAATTGTAGCAAAGCTCTCGGAATATAGAAGCTGCAGTTTCCACCAGAGGAGCCTCACCCAGCTCCATCTTGTGGAAGTCTGTGAACAAAGGTGATCACTGATATTAAAATAAATTTCCACACCACCTATTAGAATATGGGTCTTTTGTTTACTTCTAGGAGGGAACTAAGTGGCATTTTTCTGTTCAAGGACTTTCTATTGCCAACCTAAATAATAACAATGAATTATCAAAATAAATACAGATAAAGAATTTAACATCACAACTAACCATACTTGCATCGGGTTGAATAGATTTGATGCCGTAAACAGGCCATCCTGTATTATGGACTTTACAAATGACATATTTATTTATTTAATTAATTATTTAATCTAGTTTCTTAAAAGGCATATATCGATGACAACAACATATAAAGTGTGATGTGCTGAAGATTAGTTCAGAACTTGGAACTTTACATGCTATTGCAGTCAATATTTGCTGAAAATAAGGTGACCAAAAACCTTCTATTTACTGTTCTTTGGTTAATAATTAAATACAGAGCTTAAATTTTTTATTCTGATTAAAAAATAAATATAATATATGTATTTCGAACTAGTAACAGTGATAGCCTCTGAACCTGGTGTAAGTCCAATATAAAACATAAAGAATACAATATGAAGAATTTTACTTACTAAGATGGTAGGAAACAATGTCAGCAATAGCTTGAGTGTCAGCTGCAGATCCGGAGCGGCAGCAGTAGATATGGTCCGTGATCTTGGTTAGTTTGTCCGTTACTCTGTTGGCGATGTAGGCGCCGGTCGTGGTGCGTGAATCAGCACCGATCACGACGCCGCCGTCGAACTCGCAAGCCATGATGGAGGTACCCGTACTGTGTGGGGCGCTCATCCATTCGGGCATACTGGTCCCGGCATAAGTATTAATTACCGAAGTCGCCATTCTGCATACATCAAATAACCAAATATAATTCTCACATTTGTAACAAAGGTGCAAAAAGAATTACAGATATTGTAATTGCACAAAAAATAACGAAAATATTTATATGAAACTTACTTTAAATTTCTGTATGCTTCTTTCGTAGTTTTTGAAAGTCACGGTTCTGATGAGATGACTTAAGGATTTCGCTTGCTTGCTATATTAAATTTGACAAGTAATAATACTGCGACGCGATGATATGTCAATGTGACACCGTTGCTTATCCAGTCTGTGGTGCAATATTGTTAAGCGCTCTAGAGATCCTCCAGCTTGTCGCATGCCACATGCTATCGCTTGCAATCAAGGTTGCCATCGTAGTCTGCAAACTAGTTTATCAGTTAGTTTATTTCCAGAAAAATTATAATAACCATCTCTCTTTTTGGAGTAGCAAGATTAGCATAAGAAAAAGCCAGTATGATTCTTCTATGGCCGAAAGAGACAAATCCAGACCAACTATAAAGGTCTTATTAGACGGAGGCCAACCAAGCTTCCTGCCAAAGTCGACTTGATGTTTAATGTTTCGACCTGTTCGAAATTCAAATATGGCCACAATTTTCAAACGGCAATGTATATCGAACAATAACTACTTTTCGCGCGCTTTTACTTTTGGTTCATCGCATAAATTTTTTTGAAGATGATTATCATTTTGTGATTACATGATAAGGCAATAGCTTGAGCATAGTTTAGCATAGTTATAGTTTTTTAGCATAGTTTTTAACCGACTTAAAAAAAGGAGGAGGTTTACAATTCGACTATTTTTTTTATGTAGGTTCCCCGATAACCTACTCTTAAACGCGTGGACTGATTTGAGAAATTATTTTTAATATGTATTTATCATTACGGCTTCGATAAAGAGGACTGTCCAACTGATTCGACCAAAAAAAAATAAAATAGAGGAAACATAGAAACATAACCTCTATTACCTCTAATGTAAATTGTCTCATAACTGTACACCTACACCTGCCACATGCCTTAGCTATCTTGTACTGGCTGCGCTTTAAACACATTTATTTTAAACACTAGATAAAATTTTAGTAATAAGTATAATTTGCCTATCTACTGGTGAAAGTAGAAAAATGGCTAGCAGTACTGAATTCGAATAATTCCAAATTTGTGTTTAATCTATGGCCTACTGTGGAACATAAATAAAAAATCATCAATTCATCACACTTGCTTTGATAGCGCGCTATTGCTTGCGTACATCGCGGGAGTTAATAGGAAAAGTGCCCTAGGGAATCCCACTTTTCTAAAATAGTACATTACGACACAAGTGCGAAAAACGTGATATCCTTTTTGCAAGTCGTCGGGCTTCTAACACTCTCGTTAGTAATACAGTTATTACCTTAAGGGCCTGTTTCACAATCTCCAGGGTCGCGTTTTATAAAGTTACAATTTACAATTTCACTGTTTGCCTCTCTTTCTAGCCAATATGTGCGTGCGTTAGAGAGGCAAACAGCGAAATTGTAAATTGTAACTTTATAAAACGCGACCCAGGTAAAGCTTCTTTATTCTTCCAGGTGAAAGAAAGAGATAGTGTTATTTTTTATCAGATACTTACTTTAACTGGAGATTGTGAAACAGGCCGTAAATTAAATTAATTAAATATTGCGATTCAAGTATGGGACTACACTATGAATACCTCGCTTTACGCGAGAGATGCTTTCTAGATAAAATCGCTTAAAGCGTATAATGCGGTTTTGTAATAAAGAACCAAACTAAATCATTTTCGTAATTTTTGTGTATATGTAGTAGCGATGTAATGCATATTCGCATTCGCATTCGCGAATATTCGCATTCGCATTCGCGAATATTCGCATGTTTTAAAATATTCGCAAAAAAATTACGCGAATATTGCGAATATTTTTATCTAATTATTTCGTTCACTTAACTTAAGGCAAGAAATACTACATTCTAAAGTTGACCTTAATACCCAGATGTCTAGGAAAAAGAAGTTGCGACTCTAAAAAAATATTTAACTGAATGATGAATAAAACGTTATATTTCAGTATTTTCAGTTAATAAAACACAAATGATACGTATAATTAAACAAAACAGTCGTGGCGATTGTGAAGACGGTGACACCTAGTAGCTTTGGAGTCAAACTAATCGCTTAGTTTTGAATTTACGTCTAAATACTAAGTATTCAGTGTAATAGGTATTTCTGGTAAAATGTCCCTAAATGTCACTGCTAAATACTTCTTTAACCAAAGATATTGACGCAAAAGGACCTATTCTTTGCGTTTCATTGCGCCTGTGCTATATTTTTGGATTTTGAATGAATGTTTATTATTATTTTCAACTGTACAATATGTCACATACAAAAGAGTATAAATGGCAGACTTAATACTTTTGGGTATTTTATACCAGCAATGTATGTATAGGTATGTATGATACCCAATATTCGCATTCGCATTCGCATTCGCGAATATGAATCGCAAATATTCGCATTCGCGAATATTCCTAAACCGATATTCGTTACATCGCTAATATGTAGTACACTTGTTTTACTTAAAACAGCAAATAACTAATAGGTAATCACATTAACAATCAGGTAGTAAATAGTATAAATAAAGCGATGGAAGGTGGCGCTATGTGCCGCACGCAAGAAAATAATCAATCGGATATCAAATTAGTTACTAATGGCATACATTTAAAAACCGAGTTATAGCGAATCCCCGTTGTACCTACGGGGTAGCGTACAAAGGGGTATTACTGTATAAATGTAAACAATCAACATAATATGTAATATCTTTTTCGAAACATTCCACAGTAGGTAAATGCTAATTCGAATGCAATTTTGCTAACCCGCGATTTTTCCAATTTTCCGCCCTTTTCTACGGCCACCGGTAGATAGGCAGAGTATTCAAAAATAATGGTTATTGATAAATAAATATAAAAAAATTAGTTTAGGCAGTTTTACATGTGAGCCGTCGTGGCGTTTGTTCGGTAAATCAAAAATAGAAACGGAAGCAAATTTAAAATATACAGAGGCAGGCCATGTCGACTACAAAAAATAAAATTAGCTGCCAAGTTTTGTCTACTGATAAACCTTATAAAAGTGAAAAATGTGGGAAATGTGAAACGCGTCTGACGGGACTATTAGAACTAGTTATTGTGTGAAAGAAGAAATTTAAAAAACAAAAGTACCTATGTACATCGAGGTATTAAGACATTACAAATCCACTCGTCCATGGAGTAAGGGTCGGCCCCTTGTCTGGGATGCTACGTCTGTAGATACCCTGGCGCCGTCCCATATTCCAAGCACCAGAGTTAGTGCTGGTGCGGCGGAAGCTTTGGCTGAAGACCTCAAGCGTCGCAAATATGCTGCCCTCGGCATTTGGGGTTGAAAATTTGGGGCCGTGGGGCCAAGTGCGCGTCACCTTATAGAGGCATCGGGTGACCAGAGGGCTGGTAAGTATTTCGCGCAAAGACATAGCATAGCAGTCCAGCGCGGCAATACGGCCAGCCCTCTGGGCACACTACCTCCTCAGCGGGACCTGAGGATTTTTTTTAAATTTATAATTTATATTTACTGTGACAATCAATGCTTTTTCCTATGTATATAAATTTAAATAAAAAGTTTTATTAGACGTTAGATAGATGTCATACCAAGCACAAAATACCGAGTTTACCATTGCCGGAGGTGGAATTTGAACCCACGTCCTTAGCTTTCGCGGCTGAGGCCTAAACCACTCGGCCAGTTCAGCTTAACGGATATCGGTTGATTTTCCTATATGCTATCTGCTATAAGGCTAGGCGCCTTTGACCACTGATGTCTCCACTTAAAGGCGATACTGGTGTTATTCGTTGCTCCTGTTCGAAAGGTACGCCTTGCGCTACTTTCTATGCGATTGGAGACTGTCGGGATATTTTTCACACATCCTTATTCTTTTTAGTCTTCGGCCAGAAGATGAGAAGGGTTGCTCGAAGGGACTAAACTTATTGACAAACATTTGTAGCTTGTTTGTCAGCCCTTTTGTCACTCTCCACGTTTCACGGCCGAAGAGCAGCACTGATTTGACAATGGATTCGAAGAAGGAGATTTGAATGGGGCGAATTAAGCAAATTTGATTACCAGACAGGTTAAAACCTAAACCAGCTAAAGCTGAGCAAACGCAGCTTTTGGCTTTTTGATGTTCTTAATCCCACTCTCGTCATGTTCGTCTGTACCTCCCCGACAGGTTATTGTACCTATTTCTGAGAGCGTGACACATTAGGCCACGTACATTATGGTGATCACACCCATTAAATTATTATTGGACAGTATGAAATAATCAGTTAATGATAACTTCGACGTGTTTCGCCTACCTGTGAAGCATCCTCAGGCCTACTACCGCGAAAATCGAAATTCGGAAACGAGGTTCTCAAATCAAGCCGTCATTAGAGTGAGAGAGACAAATCTACGAATTTAGTTTTTGCGGTAGGGCCGCAGGAGTCACCGGAGTCCTGGACGACCCGGTGGCGGCGTCACCGTTTATTATTCCGTATGTGATTTCGAAATACATATGCTACTCGGCCATAGTCTTTAACCTCTCGACAGTCTCGACGCCTATTTTTAATCCTCATGCAGCCTCCGCAAATCCAATCCTCTTGTAAAAATACCTACAGTACTGCCGAGACGGTTGCAAATCGAGACGACACAACATAACAATAATAATGTTAGTGATTTTTGACTAAGTTATAATCTGGCAAGCTAGGCCATAAAATATGTAGGTAATACCAGGACAACATGAATTTGAAATATTTAACTCCATTAAACTTATCTACTTACTCACGATTTGAAGTGCCTACCTCTTAACCCTCGAATGTTCTAAACTGCTTGTCATCCTAGCGTGGGTGTCCTGGCTGTTCTCATTAGCAACCCTTGTCCAACAAAACGTAAAAAACGTATTTCGCTACACGCAATTTTGTGAAATACGAA
>JALPQI010007494.1:0-56124 GCA_025490895.1 Thaumatotibia leucotreta
CTTCCTTACAATGATTATCCATTTTAGCACTCCTTGAGACACATTAACACTAAACTGACTGTTAAAACCTAATATTTATGCGCTTGGCTCACTTTTGATTAGTATTTTGCAAAGCATGAGATCTAAAATTACACTGACAGCAATGTTTACATTACCTCTTAACAGGGTTATCGCGAAGTATCGGTGTGTGACCGGAGCCCCGGGTGCGTGGAAGGCCTCAAAGTGCCTCTGACCGTAGCCGAAGATGTTAAACAGCTTCAACCACTCGTCACTAGCGTCGGAGGACTCGTAAACTCCGCCGGGAAACACCACGCTGTTCGCGAACGAAGCATTCGCTGTACGCGTCTGGAACAGTATATCGTAGTTTACGCCCTGACGCGGTATCAAATCCTTCTTCTTACAGAGCACTATTAACGTCGCAGCGTCACGCCAACTGGTTCTAATGACATTATGCATAATGAGCACCCGATACTGCGCCGAAAACTTGGTAAATAACCCTGTCTACAAGGCCTTATTATCTCTTACGTAGCAGTTGGTGTTCGTTACTTACCTACACAGATAGTACTTTGGTCTATCTACAATCTTTATCATAAGTTTGTTTCTAAGATGGCATAGCGTAGAGACCATTACAAAAATAGCATACAATTGACATTCACTTACATTTTTATAATTCCAGTAACTTTTTATTTGTTTTATTCCATTTCATAGATCTATCACACTATAGACGAGACAACGAGTTATTATTAATATCGAAAGAGATAGTCTTATGTCTTATCAGTCTTATGGAACTTTCAATGGGCGGAAGTGAGAAAGAGCTAATAGCGTCGATCTTTCTCGAGTTTTCGCTGTCCCAATAATTTGTCACCAAAACCTCGTTATAATTCAGATGAGACTAAAATAAAAAGTATTGGATGTAAAATTCACCACAAATAATTAAAAAAACGCCTTATTGTCAAAAAGCATTATTTTTCCCCACATGGTATCACCTCCCACTTTTAGTCTATCCCTCTCAGTGGCACGCATTTAGCGGCTCTATTGAATACTTACTCTAAGATTTGCTTATTCGACTTGCAAGAATTTCGCACCAAATCCCGTGTTGAAATTGAAATCATTTATGAGAACTAGATTTTAACGTAGCGCAATAGGATACATATTACAATAAGCTAAATTCAAATAAAATAAAAAAAATAGTCCAAAAAGCCTCATACCAACTTAGCAGTATTGCAAACGAGGCAAAGGAATTTGATCGCACAGCCACAATTTCACTAAAAATGTTACTTGTGTAAACGAATAGATATTAGTAAAGTCATCAAAATAAATAACAGGTGGGTTTTCATAAGTAAAAGTAAGGTGACGTGGACCGGCAAATACGAGAGTGTATACTTTTTTTCTTGCCGTGTGGTGACGGCAGTAAGAATACATTTGTTACCACCCCAACTCCTCCTGCGGGTGTCGATGTCGTGGGAGACGACTAAGGGATTGAAGTGTCACTTACCTTTCTACAATATTGATGATGGGCAGCAGCGTCATCATAGTGGACACATTGCTGCGATCTCCAATCCGCTTGCCCATCGTGGCGATTATGGGCATTTACCTCCTAATGCGCCTATACGCATAGTTAATACGCATAGAGGCCTACGCCTCTCCTATTAACTATGCGTATATATTATATACATCATATTATTAGTCCACTATATTAGTCCTATATTAAACAGCCTATATTAGTCCACGGCTGGACTTAGGTCCAGCAGTGGACTAATAGGCTGATGAAGATGATGATGATGATACTTTTTGTGTCCGACAATCACTAGCACTGAAAAAGGCGGCAATTTTTTCTTTCTTCTGCTTTTTTTAAACCGGCTTTTCTACTGAGACAAGTAGGCCAGACTATAGGTTTTAAGCAGCCTGTGTGCATGTTTAGATATTTTTGAGCATTGTGGCCGCTTTTATACAATAGTACATTGTGCATCAAGGGTGGTAAGGACGGAATTACTAACGAGAGTGTTAAAAGCCTGAGGCGGAGGGCTAATAATTACTCGAATTAGTATTCCGCTTACCGTGATGCATACAATGTCATCAAGTCATCATCACGCTTGCACGTCATCACACTTGCGGATAAAAAAAATAAGTTTTAAGATAAAATATTATTCTATGACGTACTGAGATTTCTATTACTCCCTAGGGAATTTCACTTTTCTATTACTCCCGCTATGCATGCAAGCAATGGTGCGCTTAGACAGCAAGTGCGATGAAAAATTTACTTCCTTTGACTGTACAAAGCCGGTCATTCTTACGCTTTGTAATCAACCAAGCGGCGTACTTCGACGGTGTATTACGCCCTTAAGGTTTAATTGGGCCTTTTGTCCGGAAACGGAACAAAGGACAAGGGATGGAATTGAGCAGTAAACTTGAAAACGCCATCTGTTGGGGTCGTTCCTAAAACTGAGGTTGTAACATTGTTCTTACCACGGGTTAGACTGTGAGACTGTGCAAAGGATTGATGGACAGAGTACCGAGTTAGACTAACTTTCGTAACACAATTATCGCGATCCTGATCTTGTGAGCGGGATGAATATAAATAACGAAAATGTTGACCCTAATTTTGGCTAATTTTAAAATAGTACCTACATTACATCAGAGGCCGGGAAAATGAGGATTTCCGGTAAAGCTGGTATTAATATACCTACATATAAGTTGGCATAGGTAACGAGGCCGGGAATCCTTTTGACGCCGAGGCATGTATAGTGCTTTTCTCAAACATACAAAGAAATACAAAAAATAATAATGACAATGTTGTCGAAATTAAAAAATAAGTTACTTTGCAGGCCTAGGCCAGAAAAGTGTTATGAAATTCCATTTACATCCCAGTGAGTTACTGCGCCCTAAAAGCGATTCATCCGAATCTATTTAAAGGAACGTAAAGACAACATTTCATTGCATGTTTGAGAAAAAAATCGTGCGTTCTAGACTCCTCGCCATTGTATGGAGCAGAAAATTCTGTCTTATAAAAATTCAAAAAGTGGGTCAAACCTATGACTGTGACATACATTGCCAAATTAAGGGTTAAGGTTCTCTCACGCGGTCAACTCATAGTAGGGACAGGTGATAGAAATGGGAACAATTGCTTGTACATTATTCCCGAGTCCCTACATTGTATTGAGGCCGGATACTTTCACCCGTCAGAGAGTGAGAATGACAATACAATATAAATACTCTTTATTGCACACCTCAATAAATGAAAACAATTACAGAGAAAGAAGCGACTTAACTAGAGGTAGACAACGGGCGGTCTTATCGCTAAGAAGCGATCTCTTCCAGACAACCTTCACTTGACTTGTATGAATAATTATGTAAATATACAAAATAACGTCGATTTTGGGTTCATCATCACCATCATTAGATCATTACCCTATCTCAGTCCACTGCTGGACGTAGGCCTATCCTATTAACTATGCGTAGGTAGGTATAGACGCATTGGGAGGTAAATAACCATAATCGAAATTCTGAGCAAGCGGATTGGCGATCACAGTAATGTGTCCATTATGATGACGGTGCTGTCCATCATCAATCTTCTATCAACTAATGGTCAGTGACACTTCAATCCCTTAGTCGACTCTCCTACGACACCCGCGGGAATAGTTGGGATTGGTGATAAATGTAATCTTAGGTACTGCCGTCACCACACGGCTTCGGATTTTGGGTTAAAAACATCTTGCAATACTAATAATTATGGTCATCATCATCAGCCTTTTTCAGTCCACTGCTGGGCATCTTAGGCCTCTCCTATTATGCACGCGGAAGACGCACTAGGAGGTCTAATGGAAATAATCACCACGCTGAGCCAGCGGGTTGGCGATCGCAGAAGTATGTCCACTATGATGAAGCTGCTGCCCATCATCAATCTTTAATAAATAAATGGTCAGTGACACTTCAATTTCAATCGCTAACGCTCAGTCGCGAACGAAACGCAACTGTCTTTGTCGCAGTAAGCAGTAATCAGAAATAGTGACAGAGAGAAAACTACGCTACGCTCCATATTGGCTACACACTCTAATCCTACCACATCGAAAATTTCCCTTTAGTACCGTATGGTAGCTAAAGTTTCGTAACCAGCTTCGAAATTACCTAGTTAGATATTTGGCTTTATTTAAACTGGGACTTTTCCATTTACTGATTTGTAACCAGCTACCAAATCCGGCTACGAGATGCGAAAGTTATTCCCATTTGCTGGCTACCAGGCGGGAAACCATATGTTATTTCTCATTTGGCAACCAGCTACCAAATTTGTCTACCAAACGGTACTAAAATTTACGAGCAACTATTTCAATCACACCAATTAAAAGCGTAATTAGAGTGACAGAAACAGACTTTCGATGTCCGTGGGCCCTCTGAACCTAGCCAGTTCAAAAGTTAATAAGGTTGAGGTTGGGTGGTGATGGGAGTGCGCAACAAGTGCGGCGCAGCGGGGCGGGGGGCCCGTGCGAGGGGGGAGGGGATTCATTGATCAGGCGCCTGTTGCTGCCCCCTGGGGGGTTGGACACAAATCGTATGGAGCAGTAACTTGAGTTTACCAGAATTCTAACCCCCTTATTCATAAACGTCTGTTAACTTAACAAGCCGCTAATAATTGTTTGGCCCTTTTGCTCTTATGGACACATTGTTAAGACCGAAAGGGAGAAACAATTATTAGCGGCTTGTTAAGTTAGCAGACGTTTATGAATAAGGGGGTAAGTGCTTACCATGAGCTGCCGCGATGGATAGAAAATAAGTCCGCGTTACCTACTTTCTATTCATCCCTTTCGTACTAGCGTATTGGCACGAGCGAGCCGGATAGAAAATCATCATAATCATATCAGCTGAAAGACGGCCACTGCTGAACATAGGCCTCCCCCAAAAATTGCCACAATAACCGGTCCTGTGCCACCCGCATCCAGCGGACTCCTGCGACCTTTACCGGGTCATCAATCCACCTTGTGAGGGGCCTACCCACGATACACCTTCCGGAACGTGGCCGCCACTCGAGAACCTTCCCGCCCCAACGTACATCGGTTCTACGCGCAATGTGCCCCGCCCACTGCCACTCAAGTTTAGCGATTCGGAAAGCTATTTGGTTCTGCTGCGGATGGTCTCATTTCTAATCCTAACGCCTATTAACTATAAAATTTGAGGCGAAGATGAAGTGGCGAGGATGAAGAAGAAGATTTTGTAAGTATCAATTCTTTTTTACTGCAAGCTTATTGCATGCTCTCAATTGGCATCATAAAAACACGGGGTGTTTGTCTTTTCACATTTGAGTCGATTCGATTCCCTGACGAAACATTGTATGTCGCTTTTACAAATACATAAATCAAACTTTCCTTTCAGCAAAATATCCTATCCAGTATGTTTAGGGTGGAGGGGTCTTGGGATGATTGACCAATTGCCAGACCAGTTTATCAACTTAAGCTTAACTAATAATTAGTTGTAATGTTGTAAAACATCGAATCCTTTCATGAAAAAAATTACTGGTAGTTGAGCTACTGTATATGAAGACACTGGCTCACGAAGTAATACATACCAAAATACCTTCGGCTCCCTGTAGTAGATCCAAGTAAACCATATTTTACAAATTTTACGTTATTTTTTCAATGTATTTAATTCATAGTTAGTAAAGTACAAGAGACGGACTTAATGCCATACGGTATTCTCTTCCAGCCAACGATCGAAAGAATATAACAGTATTGGTACGATGGAAAACAAGCAGAAAACAATAAGGCAATGATCTGTCAGTACAGTAACTAAGAGAAATAGCAAGGGAAATCCAAGAATACCTAATAAATCTTAATTTGCTATAAGTTCTATTCAAAAACATGACCGAGATATAGGTTATAACGTCATAACAAAATTACTACCTACCACCTATGCTACCACACATTGTAGTCTACATGTAAAGTTATTGTTTTTTTTAAGTGCATTTACTTTTTATTTAAAATTTCCTTAAACATTTGAGTCTCAGTGCTCAGGGCGCTCAGGGCGAGTGATTCAGGCATCTGAGGATGTGGCTTCGGATCCCACCTCCAACTTCGATTTACTAGGTATCTAATACTTATAGAATACACTGACTTTGTTATTTTAACATTTGGTTATCGATTGTATAATACCAATTCAGATTGGAGTGAAAATTGGACTACAGGAAAGGAACTATCCCGATTCATCCAAAGAATTGTATAAACTCAGTTACAGAAAATCTCAAATTCAAGGGAATATCTATTTCATGTGATTTTTATCGTGAAATTATGTTTTTGTTAAAATAAAGTCTGAAGACAAGGAATATTTGTTTGAATATGATCATATTATGATAATATAATATATGTTTTAATAAATAAAATAATGTGCAGTAATAACGTACAATTCCGTGAGGACCAAATGACCCGTTTCTGCTGCAAGCGCCGCATTCGTAGTCAATGAGGGTTTTCTGAAATGACGTTCACCAGGGCGGCAGCACTGAGGCGTCAGGTCCAGAAAC
The DNA here is from genome assembly GCA_025490895.1 of Thaumatotibia leucotreta. Taxonomy (NCBI): domain Eukaryota; kingdom Metazoa; phylum Arthropoda; class Insecta; order Lepidoptera; family Tortricidae; genus Thaumatotibia; species Thaumatotibia leucotreta. Next base: position 6,506 of record JALPQI010007494.1, read on the forward strand.
TTGTCTAAATTCTCAGAGCGCCTATAGTTTCGTGTTTAAATGTTTTGTATGAGTTCATAAAATATATAAAAAAACATATCTTCTAGTTCGGTTTTCTTTGGAGGTAGATAATAGTGTTTCTTAGCGGGACCTTACGGCTAAGTGGCGCCAACTAGTGGCATACGTTTTCAAGAAACCCCTCATTAAAAGCGACGAGTATTTGCGGCGCTTGAGTAAAGTAAGTAAAATATTATTTTGGCACTCAACAAAGCCATATATTATTCTGGCTGTCCTGAAAATGTAGAAAAGCAGATTTACTTCGTTATGCCACAGTGCAGCTTGTCACATATGTCGCAGTCCGTTATTGCGGCCCGCGTGCTATTTCTTTTGCGTCGCTTTTCTGCGATTAATTCAGGTCAGTTTGTAGTAGTTAGGCTATTGTATTAGTACATTGTGTATTAAGGGCGGTAAATAAGAAATTGTGAACAAGTCCGCTTGGGCTTTACTTCACACCAGTTCATAATTGTTGTACTGCCCGTGGCATACACAATCTTTTTCATGACACCTGCGAAGGAAAAAAAAGATATAAGAAAATGTATTTTCATAAAAATACTCTATAATGGTCAAATTATTTCTAAAATTAAGGATACTCAAACTCAACACGTGAGTGGTGGGTGCTTAGACAAAGTTGTTGAAAACGAAATGCAGCTAACTAGTCGCACTAATATGAAAGATGGACAGAGAGGGAAAACTACGATACGCCACTAAGCGTTAGCGATTGGCAACTTGGCTAAGCATCCAGGTGAGTTATGCTGCCCCGGTACTTTAATAGCATCATTTTTATTGCAATAATTCCTACTGTGACGTAATGTTGTATGAAAATCCATTACTGCCCATGGGCATCATGACGCACCTACTACGACGCGCATCGCCTGCGAGCATTGGCGCACTTACGCCACACTTGGTGTGATGGAAAGTAAAACTATATCCATCCTACTACATGTCTGTCTGTTTATTACCTCTTCACGTCAAAAGTGTCAAAACCGCAAGACCGATGTTGTTTACATTTGGTGTGGAGATAGTTTGACACCCCTGCACGCTTAGCACATGATTGGTGCGACAGTATGTCGGGTCGAGACAGATTTCCCGTCTTTTACTAATTATATTAATGAAAGAGGGACGGATAGTCTATCTCGCCGTGACATATTGTAGCATCAATCATGTGCTAAGCCTACTGGGACATAGGATCATTTTTATCGCGAAAATCGCCTGTGTGTGCAGATAAAGTTGCGGGCACCAGCCACTATTTAATAAGGTCCAAAAGCACATGGCACATTGAATCACAGGCAAAGTGAATATAACATTTCTAAAGAACTGAAGAATTCCTTATTCATCGTATGACCCAAGAGAGAAGCTAACTAGAAATTGAAATCTCGATTAACACTTTCATTGCGGACGAGTGCTACGCGCTACGCTCGTAGCCGATTCCGTGATTTTTCCGCTTTGTAGCGAAAATCGACCTCTCACAGAGAACTCCCCTCGGGAGTTCCCCGCGCTCAAAGTGTTAAGTAAAAGTGGTTCGTAGCCTCTTGCTACGGGCTACGCTAGCTACGGTGTAGTCCATAATGATTACAAGAGGATTTTGTGCTTAGAATTACACCCGTGGTCGCAGGCAGACTGGCGAGAAAATGTATCTACACCTAGCTGCGCGGGTTTTGCGAACTACCCGCACTTGGTCTTGATTATTCACTTCTAGGCTAGGGAGCCGTGTTGTGACGGCAATAAGAATACATTTGTCGGTTGACAAGCAAAACTCACTAAGTAACAAATACCTACTTGAAATAAAGCTCGTATCTCAGTTCTGACTTAATACTCACATAAGAGGTTGCTAAGAGTAGTGACAGTTTTATAGTGATTTTATGTAATTGTGCTATGGTAAGCACACAGCAGCCGTACCATAAGCTTAAAAGTAAAGGATACGTTAGGTTTTACTCGATACGTAACGCATTCTATCACGCTCGCACTGACATGTTGGAGCGAGCACGATGGCCTGCTTTAAAGCCTAACAACTTTCTATTTGACCCTGACACAGTGTCGCTACAAACAGTTTACCTATGGCAATAATGTGATGTCATGTCAGTAACCAATTGCAAAACATTTTCCAATGGAATACTATTCAATCCTTCGTCCTTTCTTTGGTTTAAAGATTTTATTGTATTTAAGACGATTTTTCTTGCTTCTATTGGTATCTTTTTCGGCATTTTTATGATGAAATCGTTTAAGTCGCGATATATTTTATTTTTGTTTACATCGGTGACATTCGATGACATTCAACGCCTGGCCTACTACCGCGAAAATTGAAATTCGTAAATTTCGAGGATGTTTCTCTGTCACTCAAACGAAGGCGTCATTAGAGTGAGAGAGACAAATCCTCGAAATTTACGAATTTCGATTTTTGCGGTAGGGCCGCTGATGTCAAACAGTAATCATTGCCAGTACAATAAATTAGTGTCACTGAAAATCCGCAACATGGCGAGGGTCAAATAGTAAGTTGTTAGGCTTTACATATCTAGTAAAACCAAACGTTACCAATACTTGCAAAGTCATGGTAAGGCTACCGATCCTATGAAATGAAGTCGAATTTGCCTCCGAAAATATGCAAGTACGTTAATATTTATGCGCATTTCTTCAAACGCCCCTGATTTCGGCGGAAAAGATATTTCCTTCTGTTTTCATACCTTTGTACATTTATTCATGCCTTCATTGACTGACGCCCTTTGACAGCTCTATATTTAGGTGCGAATTTGAGGACAGAATTGATAATAACGGAATATTGAATATAAAGCTGAGTTTACACCTGCAAGTTATAGCTGAGAATTTTCACTTTTAGGGACATCCTATTAGCGTGACATTAAAAAACCTTTTTAGTACAGATGGTACCGTTTTTAGGTGCTAGTGCGAGAAGTGGCTCATTTTGCGTCAGGTCCAAAACTTTGGAGGGCCATCTGTACTAAAAAACGTCGTACGAGACACGTGCAAAAAGGGAATTAGTAACTCGTGTCGATAAAAAACACTCCCTTTGGTCGTGTTTTAAAACATCGCCTCTCGTTTCGGATTTCATGGTTTTCGCACTCGTGTCGTAATGTACTATATTGCTGTCAGGTTCGTAACGACAATTAAGTAGGCGTTTTCCAAAAAAAATCCCGAAAACCTGATTCTTCCAGATCTGGTCGTGCCAGTCCCAAAAAAGAAATTCCATTAGTAGGTACCTAAGATATTATCTTTATGAATTGATGCTATTATTATATGTTATAACCGATTTATATTGAAATTTAATGTTTAATTGGTACTTGATTGTCGTTACAAACCAAATTACAATTAAGGTTTTTTTAATTTTACGCTAATTCCGTGTCCCATAAAGTGATAAAGCTTAGCTGCAAGTTTTGAAACAAAGTTACATATATGCAAGAAAGAGTTGCACATATTTTGCCTCTTGCTCTTACCTGTAGTTGCGTCTCACAACTTGTGGCAATAACTAGCAAATGTAAACTCGGCATAACGACTCCCAAAAAAATGGCAGTGCATTTTGAGGGTTTCGTGGCAGAAACCATAAAATATTTTGTACGCTGATAAATTATTTTGAAGTTAAATGAATCAAGGGAGCTCGTTAATAATTTATTACGTAACTCATTAATTTTTTTCTGCGTTTATTCTACCTTCTACTTGTGGAACATGTATTGCAATTTTTTTTTTAAGTTTTTGTACCAGCTTAGAAAGTAGAGAAAATTGTGATATTGTGTTCTTTCTTCTAAGTTGAATCACTGAGTCGATATGTAATAAATTGGTACCTATAGGTATTGTAAATAATATAAAGAAAATATTCGAGTATATGTATTTTAGAAAAAAAAATACATACACCTAGTGTATGTATTTTTTTTCATATAGGCTAAAAGGTTTTTGAATTATAATTGAAAAACTATCATTTCTAAAGGAGGTAAAGTTCAGTAAATTTAATATTCGACCTTTCTATAAATAAATATCTTGGAACATCTTACACAAATCGACCTAGTCCCACGGTAAGCTCAATTAAGGATTGTGTTGTGGGTACCAGGCGACGATATATATAATAGATAGATACATATAGATACATAATTACATAGACAACCATGACCAAGGAACAAATATTTGTGATAATGATAAATAAATACACAAATGATGCCCTCGCCGTGATTCGAACCCGGAACCTCCCAGCTTTGTAGGCAGGGTCACTACCAACTAGGCTAGGAAGGCTGACAATATCCGTGTATTGTGACAAATGATTAACTACGGAGCCCGACAGTAAGCATAGCCCGATTTGCTCTAGGCCGCTATTTTGATAAATACCAAGATAAAATTATTGCACAAACATTATCTTATAGGTATCTCACTCATATTTAAATTTTGTATCTTCTTTTTCGTCGCCAAGTCCTAAGTCGTTTATCGTTATAGCATCTCTCATCTCTTTCTAAAGCGTATGCAAGTGCGACAGTGACAGATATAGCGATAAAGGCCATAAAGGCTGTAATAACCTGCTACATCGAGATTCGGTAAGCGTAGTGTCAATTTAGATACTGAGTTCGTAGATTACCTTCTACAGACTCCGCATTTTAATAGTGATTGATATTGGGATAATGGTAGGATTTTTCAGTGTAGGTACGTACCTACGCTCGGGAGCGGGCGAAAATTAACGAATAAAAATATAAATATGGAAAGAAACTCATATCATGCTATACCAATAGTTTGCATGATATGAGTTTCATTCAATTTTGAACATATTTTTTAAACCTAACATGTATAAGATATATTTAAATGTTCTTCTATTGCTTAAGTATTTAACATAACCTGTTTGTTCACTTGCGCTTCGCATTATTTTTGGAAATTCTGTCTGATCTGGCCCCCACGATACAAGCCTTGCCTAGTGTGGGGATCACTGTAAAATTCATTAGTATGCAATGTATTTTTTTGCTTAATAAAAATATTTTGTTTTTTATATTTTTTTTACCATAGCTGTTCCTCGGCGCCTACGAGTTTGTAGCGTTTAGCGTCGAGACACTTTGTTCCTGGGGCCAGGGGGTACGCGGGCTCCACAAGGCTATCAGCAAACGCCTCAGGCAGGGAGTCCACGGGCGATCCTCGCACGGGCGGCTTTCTTGCGCAAAGGATTACTGTCGCAATACAGCGCGGGAATGCCGCCTGCGTGCTTGGCACCTTGCCCAGGAAGCCAAAAAATGTATTCTTGGTAATAATTTATATTTGTAGTCAATTTTATTTTTACTTATTTGTAGTTAGTTAAATTTTTATTTAGTCTTAATTCTTATTCTGTTTTTGTATATTTTGTAAAATATGGGCGTGTTAATTTATGTTCAATAAGTCCAATATATTTTAGTAGCCTCTTGCAATTGTTTATTAATTTCATTCATATAAAATACGCTCTCTGTGTATATGTAGATATTTTATTCTCCCAATTCTAAGCTGTAACGATATATGAAAATTTACGCAAATAATTGTCTTAAAAAAAATTAAGTGTGCTACCCGTGGTGTACCACGGGTAGCACACTTAATTGTTTTTTATTTAAATGAAATATAAAATGACAATTAGGTATAAGTAAAGGAAAGCCAAGAAAATTTCATTTTGATGATGACATACAAAACATTATTGCAGTGAAATAAACATATAATACAAACATGGCTAAGGAACAAATATTTGTGAAAAACATATAAAGAGATGTCTGAAACGGAATCTTGCACCTTAGTTGCAAATCTACACAAAACAAAAGCAAACTAAAAAAAATCACATCAAAACATATAACAGTATTCATATTGCAATGAAATAAATCTGTGCCCTCTGTAGCAACACAAAAGGATCACGGGTCAGCGATAAGCTCTAATCTTGCGAGTAAAGCACAAAATCACAATATGTTTCGTCTAACGCGTGTGATCTGTGGCTGATGACCTTTCAGAGCCCTTCAGGCTGTAACATAGTTATAGCTCCGGAGGTAATGTCAAGGGGTGAATACTTTGTGATATTTGGGGTGACAACTTTGTCGACAACTTTATTATTGCCGTGACTTGAGGGGAACTTGTGTATCAATCAAGTTAACTCCGAAACTTTAAAATTTTACGACTTCCATAAACTCCTTTAATGAAACGGGTCTAAAACGAAAAGTTTTTACTTTAAATGAGGACATACATCACGAGCGCGATGGTCAAAATGGTCAATATATGGGTAGATATATAATACAGGGTGACATCTGGGTTGTGGAACAAGAGTGAACTGGGTACTAGGGATGGTCACGCTGAACAACTTTCACTACAGAAACAACCACGAAATCACGGAAAAAAACAACTGAACATGAGTTGGGCCTTAAATGATACCTATGCTATAAATGATATAGCATATCTTTTATAAATAATGATATAAGTAATATAAATGAAATATTAAATGATCATCATTTCAGCCGAAAGACGTCCACTGCTGAACATAGGCCTCCCCCAAAGATTGCCACAATGACCGGTCCTGTGCCACCCGCATTCAGCGGACTGGTCATCAGTCCACCTTGTGGGGGGCCAACCCACGCTGCGCCTTCCGGTACGTGAGCGCCACTCGAGAACCTTCCCGCCCCAACGGCCATCGGTTCTACGCGCAATGTGCCCCGCCCACTGCCCCTTCAGTTTAGCGATTCGGAGAGCTATTTCGGTTACTTTAGTTAGGTACTTTGGTTTGGTATTAAACGATATTAAGTCATAATTCGTAGAATTTGTCGTACCTACATAATACAGGGTGACATCGGGGTCGTGATCCAAACTGTGAGAAACGTGTTAAGATAGTCTTCCTAAACAATGTTCTCTATGGGACCTATATGAACAAACTTACTTTTTTTACGACTAGTAAAGTTCGTGTTCATTAATATGTATACATTTCTCCATACTAATCCTTTCCAAATGTGTTTACATAATTATGAAACGAGACTGGAAGTTATGAACACTTCCGCACCGTTCGGTATGGAAACAGTTTTTTTTTTTCGCGATATTCATATTTGTTCCATGGGAAACCTTGTTGAGAATGACCATCTTAACACGTTTCTCACAGTTTGGATCACGACTCCGATGTCACCCAGTATATACAAGCAAAAGACTTTAAACTTGTAAAACTCCGTAATATGAAATGAAAACGTCGATTTGGGTATTACCACGTTAAATTGTACAAAGACGCCTCAGAGCCAATATGCAATAAATATCGTTCAATGCTATTAAGGTAAATCGCACCGATCGCTCCGCACGTCGCGGCGTATTTACTGGTGGAGTATCCGATTAAATTACTTTCTAATAAGTAACTTTGTAAACCTTTTTGATGGTTATTAGGTCAGCGTAGGCAGGATAATTTAATCCATAGTTGTCCTCCCCCATTTTTTGTAATTTTTGTATTTTTTATATGATTTCTCCACAGAATCGTGCTCTTTGGAACGTACATAGAAGAATTTTTTGGCCAAAAAAGTTTACATAAAATTTTCGGATTTTCCACTGCGTTACTGCCATACAAAATATCACGATCGAAAGAGACGCTATTCTGAGTGGAAATCGGATTACAAGTTCCAAATCCAAATAAAGTGAGGAAACAACTTTGAAAAAAGGCCGTGTGGTGACTGAATACATTTGTCATCACCCCAACTCCTCCTGCGGGTGTCGTCGAGCGAGAGTCGACTAAGGGATTGAAGTGGCACTGGCCATTATTTTATAAAAGATTGATGATGGGCAGCAGCGTCATCATAGTGGACACATTACTGCGATCGCCAATCCGCTTGCCCAGCGATTATGGGCATTTACCTCCTAATGCGTCTATACGCATAGTTAATAGGAGAGGCTTACGTCCAGCATTGGACTACCATAGGCTGATAATGATGATGATGATGAACTTTGAAAAAAATGGCCCTAGTTACAGTTTTGGGCTGGAAAAATTCTGCGTATAACTGGACGTAGGTCTGGACTGTCAGAAAACTTGTGGTGCTCAACTTTGGTCGCTCACCGAGAGTCAGAAGTCCAAGCTGAAGATTTGCCAACGTGCTATGGAGCGTAGCATTTTAGGTGTTAAAAGGACTGTCCGCATCTGGAACACCACGCTGCCCTCAAAAACGCGTATAGTTGATGTCGGCAAAAAAAAATAAAAAATTGGTTCAGTGGGACTGGGCTGGCCACGTCTACCGCATGCATTTAGGTGTTAAAAGGACTGTCCGAATCCGGAACATCACGCTCTGCTCAAAAACGCGTATAGTTGAAATTGGCAAAAAAAAACAATTGGCTCAGTGGGACTGGGCTGGTTACGTCTGGGTGGGCTGGCATAGCCACAAAGTGGGTGCCGGAACAGCGACGCGGACGCGGCAGGCCCAGACGGAGATGGCGGGTCGATTTGGACTCATTCCTTAATAACTGGCCGGAGGAAGCATAAAATTGGGTGTCTTGGAGATCCAAGGGAGTGGCCTTTGCCCAGCAATGTGACACCGATATAGGCTAGCAAAAAACGACAGGATTCTCCTATTACCTATGCCATAGTCTTTGCTATACGTATGCACGCATTAGGAAGTACATGCTCATAATCGTCACGCTGGCCAAGCGGGTTGTGATCGCAGTGGTGTGTCCACTATGATGATGCAGCTGCCCATCTTCTTTAAACGATACCCAATCCCTTAGTTGACTCTCACGACTCAGATTTAGATTGGTGAAAACCACCACGCGGCAATTGATAATATTTAAATACATTACGTAAGTTTAAAATATGCGTGATGACCATACGAGCATCGTCTCCTTCAAAGCGGATTATTTAAGTATTAGTATATAATAAAATATCGCTCAATATTGTATTGTACGTTAACGTTGTGTTGAACGACTAAAGCTATATTTACCAAAGTACCCATTCAATTCAATTACCTACTCGCTCGCTGTAACTTCGTAAAACATCGACTTTTCACAGAACCGGCCTTTTCATACTGTAACGGATATGTCTCATGTTCGGAATTTGTTTTTGTTGTACGTTTAAGAGGAAATGGGAGATGTAAGAGTTTAAAATACCGGCCAAGTGCGAGTTAGACTCGCGTGGAAAGGGTACCGTACGTTTATTATGTAAACTTTACCGGTTCTTCTCGGATCAGTGGTGTAGGGTTAAGGACCGAAACAGTTTTGATTTTATGTGTAACTTAGACCATTCGAAAGAGTTTGTTGCAATTCCAATGAAAAAATAATAATTTGACTTTGACTTGGACTCCATTTTTATCGTCGGACCTAAAATTGGTTATGGCAACTAAAACGTGACAGTGTTTACGTACCTAAGTGATCTATTTACATTAGAGAGCACCATGATGAAGGCCATAGATACGAATTATTGAGATTTTCTATGATATTTTAAAATGCTATACACTTCTTAAAGTATTTCCTGTAAACTATACGTAAAGAACTATTTTCTGCAAAATATTTTGCCCAGTAAATTCTTCGATAAGGGAGGACAACATCTGCATTATTGTCTATCATACAATCATTTAAATATTTTTTTTAAATCTACACAATAAGCCCTTTCATTTTGGTACTTATCACATGATACAGTTTGTAAAACTTTATTTTAATTTTCTAATTTATCACACAAAAGGTGCAATCCTTTTAAATAAAGTTACTTTTGTCTCCGAAAAAAGAAAGACAGACAACAGATGTATTGTGGGTGGGTATAAGGGTTTCGTTTTTTCCTTTTGAGGTACGGGACCCTAAAAAATATTTTATTGTAAAAATATATTTTGAAATATAGGGAAAAAATGGGAATACGTTTGTATGGAAAAAGGCAGCTCCGATTTCCTCTTAACCGTGTATCTGTCTCGTTTTCTTGTTTAGAGACAGGGCTCTGCGAAATGTCATTCGTACGGATGTGGGTCAGGAAACCCTTGTCCTTGCATTTTGGAATTTCGTCTGGATTATAACGTTTAAGGTAAGTGTTGTGAGTTTGAAATATACCTCGTAATGTATTTTACTGTAACCGTATCTAGATACGATATCAGAATTTAGAACCAGCGTTATGATTCCTAAATTTTATTGTTTGTACAATCTACACAAACATTAAAAATCTGGTACGTTTAGCATTTTCCAATACCTATGAAATTTTATACAGCAATAATAAAAATATATCACACACAAACCTCCACTAAGTTACTTTTTTTGGACAAAAAAATGCCAAAGTATATAAGTCTAATACCAAAACTTTTTCTACAAGAACACGAAACATACCTGAAGAAAATAAAATACGGTTTTGGCAGTTTTGAAGCATCATTTAGACCAATTTTCGTATGGAATGGGAATTAGGCCCAATCTTCTTCAATCTTGGATTGCAACCTGCAGTGAAACACACATACTAGTATTTTGTTTATCTATGCGGTAAAAACAGAATTCATCCTAATTTAAAGTTCTGATTTCTGATATCGAGCCCCAGGTTGGGCGCCATAAAAAAAGTACACTCGCATGCAGATATATCGAAACGGCCAGGGTGCTCACAAGTATCTCAGCAGGCCTCTATTTCCATGAACTTAGTGTATTTTTTAAGTACCGTGGCTGCTTTGATACACTTGAAGACGACTATACTTTTTTATGGCGCCCAACGTGGGGCCCGATATCAAATTATTGTAATGTAAATTTAATTGTATCAATATAAGGTCTATATTAGCGATGTAACGAATATTCGCATTCGCATTCGCATTTGCGAATATTCGCATGTTTTAAAATATTCGCATTCGTATTCGCATTCGCAAAAAATTGACGCGAATGTTGCGAATATTTTTATCTAATTATTTCATTCACTTAAATCAGGAATTCACTACATTCTAAGTTGACCTTAATACCTAGATGTTTAGGTACAAAAATATGCACTCTAAAAAGGATATATTTTAACTGAATGATGAATAAAATGTTATATTTCAGTAAATAAAACACAAATGATACGTATAATTAAACAAAACAGTCGTGGCGATTGCGATGACGGTGACACCTAGTAGCTTTGGAGTCAAACTGATCGCTTAGTTTTGAATTTACTTCTGAATACTAAGAAGTAATAATCGGAGACTTTACACTCGAAGTTGTAGACGAATATATATACCTAAAGCAAACTATTCAGTTAGGTAGGTCCAACTTCGAGAAAGAGGTCAATCGTCGAATCCGACTCGGTTGGGCAGCGTTCGGGAAGCTACGACACATCTATTCGTCCAATATTCCGCAGTGTTTGAAGACGAAAGTCTTTAATCAATGTTGCCAGTGATGACATACGGTACTGAAACGTGGCCGCTTACAATGGACCTCATAAGAAGGCTCAAAGTCACCCAAAGGGCTATGGAGAGGGCTATGCTAGGAGTCTCCCTGTGTGATCGGATTAAAAATGAGACCATCCGCAGGAGAACCAAAGTAAAACTCTCCGAATCGCTAAACTGAAGTGGCAGTGGGCGAGGCAGAATCGATAGCCGTTGGGGCGGGAAGGTTCTTCAGTGGCGGCCACGTACCGGAAGGCGTAGCGTGGGTAGGCCCCCCACAAGGTGGACCGATGACCTGGTGAAGGTCGCAGGAGTCCGCTGGATGCGGGTGGCGCAGGACCGGCCATTGTGGCAATCTTTGGGGGAGGCCTATGTTCAGCTGTGGACGTCTTTCGGCTGATATGATTATGACGATGATGATGACTAAGAAGTATTCAGTATAATAGGTATTTCTGGTAGAATGTCCCTAAATGTCAATGCTAAATACTTGTTTAACCAAAGATATTGACGCAAAAGGACCTATTCTTTGCGTTTCATTGCGCCTGTGCAATATTTTTGGATTTTGAATGAATGTTTATTATTATTTTCAACTTTATTGCACAATATTGCACATACAAAAGAGTATAAATGGCGGGCTTAATGCCTTTGGGCATTTTCTGCCGGCATTATCTAATGTTTGTGTAGGTATATGTATATTGTATACCTAATAGGTACCCAATATTCGCATTCGCATTCGTATTCGCGAATATTAATCGCAAATATTCGCATTCGCATTCGCATTCGCGAATATTCCCAAAGCGATATTCGTTACATCACTAGTCTATATTAGAGACGATACTACGAAGATCGCTGGGAGACACTGGATGATGCTCGTTTACAACGTTTATGTGGAGATGCAAAGTGAAGGCCTATGTATGTTTGATGGCCTAGTGGACGTCTTATAGCCAAAAGGATGATAATAATGAAGATCCACATGAATAGACCGTTTGTTCAAAAAGTGAAGGTACGTAAGAGATTGGTCTTAACATGCTGACAGATGCCTTTTATTTCCGCCCAGAGTCTATTCATACACAAGGGCGGAAATGCCTAAATAAAATTGACTTTTATAAGCAAGTACAAATTACCTGTACCATAAACAAACCGCAGACCTTCCAAGCAATCCTATTATTGTCAAAATACCTTACAAAAATTACTTCCATCTTATCTCCCTTTTTCCTCATTCTAAAAAAATAAAGCAGTGACTTTTATTTATTATCATGAAGCTAATCCCCAAAATATAGGCAACATTACACGTCCAAAATGCGTAGCCCTCACCTTGTTACCTTTACACCTTATTTCTCACTTTCTTGCATGAGTCGGTTTATTTTACAACTCAAAAACTTGAAGCAACATTTCCATTTTCATGCTTATTGAAATAACCTTTATCTCGTTTGTTTAAAGTTGAAATTAGGAAGAAAGTTTTGGGTCTAAGAGGCGAAGTTGATTGCGGTTGGTGTAATTGATTAGGTGGCAGTCGAGTAGACATGGCGGGATTAATCGTGCCTCGATTAAACTTGACTCGCCTCTGCCTGCAGGCATAATATCCTGACGAAAATGAAGGTATCTTATGCCAAAGACTTAAGGTTTGAGAAAGATAGAGTTCGAGAAAAGGAATAGATATTTTCCTAAAGAAATGATGTCCTGTTTATGTAGGACTTGCTTTTCGGATTACGCCACAAATAAATCTTCTAAATGAGAAGTTGTATGTTTGTATATACTGCGGCTATATTACGTTAAAGGTAATTGAAATAAGTTTAAATAATATGGTTATTAAAAAATCTATGAAAAGTTGGGGAATCATAGGTAAAGGGCTATAAAGCTATTCCGAGTGAAAAGTTAGTTTACGCCTACCGTAGGTAATGTAGGTATATGAAAGTATGGTGGAATATTTAAAGAAAAATATCATTAGCTACTGCCGTGTACCAGGATGGGTGGAATCCCTAAATATTGAACAAATGGACAAAAATATGACTATTTCCTCAAATCTTCCCAAATAATATTATTTCAGCTGTATGTAACTTAACTATGTTACACGCAACTGAACTCAATAAAATAAACGGAGTCCCTTTAAATACTATAAAAAGATCCTTTGTTTGGCCAGGGCCGGGATATTGCATTACCTAAGTAATTCGATGAGTGCCCGGGATAAATGGATGAATTACTGCCGATGGGCCCTTCTGGAAAAACACATTTTCAACCGGAGTTCAAAAAACAGGAAACTCCACGATGTGTATCGACAATCTATTTGTGTAGTCTGCAAAGTGTTCTTGTGTTTTTATTCTTTAACCTTAACCAATTAGGGTATTCCTTAGCAATCACTTCGAATTAAAAAAGCAGTTAATAATTATCTGGCTAACAAATGTGTCACTAAGGAACATACATAAAAAAAAAAAAGATTTCGACGAATTGTAAACCTCCTCCTTTTTGAAGTCGGTTAAAAAGGCAACCAATTTTAAAAATGTTGGCACGAATAGTCAAAAGCAAGGCAAAAAGGCAAAACTTACCCAAACAAATGCGAAACACGGAACAAAACAACGCGATCTCTTGTCAAAACACAAATAGACATCCTGTCTCTCACGTACGCAACAAAAGAGCGTGTTAATTTGGGAAGAAACAAATTACTCTCGCGACTAGCTGCGAGAAAAACATGGGTATGTACCTACGAGTTGTGATAAGTTACCACAGAATTAAGTAGTTAAGGGTAAAGGCACTCACGTAGTGATAAATACCTGGGTATTTATCACTGTAATATTTTGTAAAAAATAATCTACAATATACGTTAATGTTTTCTACGCCCATTAAGGTGTATGTTTCACCTGTAGTATGTTGTTCATGAGTCTGATTTAATAAATAAATAACTGATAAATGGTAAATATACAAGGTGGCCAAAAATAATTGGATTCTCTATGAGGAGTGTCAGATTTTAGGACTCAAGTTTTTGGAAGTTCCAGAATGATAAATTTTTGGGTAAATACGTACTTACTTACCATTTACATTAACTAACACGTATCATTAATAAAATTATCCTTATGTGTGGCATCTCTGCGGGCTCTATAGGTAGATACGTGAACCCTTAACTTCTACTTCATTCATATCCACTCACATGCTTACCACTCTTATTTTACAAAAAAATAAGATTGACAGCTCGCAACCACAGTGGATAAAAATAAGAAAACATAAAATACTGATCTGTGACATAAAATAATTTGGTAGCTGATCTTACAGTCTAATGAATTTACCTTGATAATGCAATGACGATATCTATCCTTTTTAAACAAAAATCAAACTCTTAATTTGTTCCACAAAAAGTCTGTTAGAATTCGAGGAGAGTATTTGAAATCGACAGCCGTTAAGATGGCTTCTTTACGGAGGGCTTTGTAATTGCCTTTTCAGTTTCCCGAGTCCCTCGGGAAAATTAGAAAATAACGTTTGAGTTAGGTTTCAAGACGTTTTTGGAACACATTTTTTAGTTTTAAAAGGTTGGCTAAAATTAAACAATTCCTAAAGACTAACAAATTAAATGTATCATGAAGCAAGTATATTAAAAAACAGTAACTACTTAGGAATAATATTAACTACAAACTAAATCTTAAATATAAATTAGCAAAAGTAATATTAAAATATTAACTTAAATATAATTAAACCTCAAAAACACCCTTAAGCTACCCATCAAAGTCGCCCCGATTGGTTCCCGACGCAAAGGTGTCCATCACGCTCGCAGCGTTTCCGCGCTGAATCGCGATGGACAGTCGTTGCTCCAGAAACGAACCGGGGCGGGGATCAAGGCCCTTTTCCTGCAGACGTTGTCCCAGTTCCCTAAGGAAGCTCTTCCCCTCTGCGCACCAGCAACCTGTAGTCTCTACAGCTAAGGGCACAAATATGTAGCCCAAAAGCGTTTTACATTTTTGCCTTTTTAAGGACGCCGCATGCTCAGCAATTTTGGCTAAAATGGGTGTGTAATATAATACTGGGGTAGTTAACAAGAATTGCCGTGATCTGCTTAAGGGAACATTACTTAAATTCAGTGTCATATTCAGAGTAGGAAAGAGTAGTAACAATCTTGGCTATATTCGGCGAACGGCCCCATACAAATAAAAACTTTTTCGCGATAAAATTATTTTTCGTACTTCTTCCGAATCGGATACATTTCATACGATACTGAATGGGCCGGTAAATCGACCGTGACAATGTATGACTATGTATGTATTGTTTGTTCAGATGATTTAAATGTGCCGATGCGATTAATTTACAGTGTGATAAGGATGTCACACGTATTTACGAGAGGATTATTTGACTGTACCACCTGTACTATGTATGACGAAAAGTCAATTTTCATCCTGAGTTGTTAAGACATTGTTTACTAAATTAAATAACTAAGGATAAAATAGGCTTTAACTATTGACATCGCAACATTATAATATGTTTCAACGAATTTGACATATGTAATTTGTAATTTGAATTGTAATGTGATATTAATGAGAGTATTGTATGTAGTCTGTACATAGGCATGCAAATTGTTAGGTTTAAGTCTACATATTTTTGTACGCCAATTGGCAAAACATAGTGACACGTATTTTTATAATTAACCACCAATGTAACTACCTATGTTTACAAATAAATCCTACTTACTTACTTACAAGTTTTTGTATTTATTGGAATAAATACACTATACTACCATGGTTTGTATTGTATGAAATTATCACTTGAAAAAGTAAATAAAATGTATCCAGTTGCATAGTTATCATCAATGAACAGGTTAAATTTTATTCTTTATTTATATCCTGGAAATGAAACACTAGAAGCAATAGATGCATTCAAATTTAAAAAACCTAATTTCGATTTGTTTTGACTTGCCGTACTCTCCTACTATCTACTCTACTCTCGCGGGTGGTTCGCCCGGTGTTAACGCGCTGTGTGAATCTGCTGCTTAAAATATTAAGTTTACGGTTATTACTTATAGTAGCGGCAAGAAAGTTGTTAAAAACAATCAACAGTAAAGTTTTGTGACTCAGTGTAAAAAAAAAATACGTTAAACAGTGGCTAATTAAACTAAAATATAGTTAAATAATCCCAAACAAGATTCTCGGATACCTACGAGTTAAGTCAAAAGAACTGCAGTGAGTGTTCAAATCAAAAGATCTTAAGTGGCGGATAACTACGGGTACTTACGACTATTTGTGCATGAGAGTGTTCAAGACGAGATAAAAGCACGTAGTCGAATGATGCGCGACTGACATCAAATAGTGAACCTTAAGCCTAAGACATAGAGCGCTTATTTGTTTGTCCAACCTATTCATACCGGCATATCATAAAAATAATATTTTTCAAGTATGAATTGCAATAAATGTGATTTGGAGTTATCATCGCAGGAATCAATCAAATGCACAATATGCCAAGACAAACTTCACTTCAGATGCGTTGGGCTCACAGAGGCAGATTTTAAAAAAATGCTGCCAATGAACTTGAAAAAATGGAAATGTCTGAAATGTAAGCAGCCTAAAAAAACGATCTCCACGAACATGCCTAAATCGCCGGTAATTCTTAATGAGGAGCGAGAGGACAATTCAGACCATTTACCATCTATTGTCAGCATTGATACGACAGCGCTCCTGGACAACATGAACGGCCAGTTTAAACAGCTGTATAATGAAATAACTGACCTGAAGAACAGTTTCAGTGCGAGACTGGACGAATTATCCTCCTCGATCCATACGTGGTCAAGCAAGTTTCAAGATCTTGAAGGTAAATACGAGGGACTCCAAATCCAATCAGAAAGTGCACAAATGGAAATGGCCGCGGTTAAAGCCCAGAACGCGCAGCTCAAGGACCAGCTGGAACAGCTCCAAAGCAATTCGGACGAACAAGAGCAACGATCCCGTCAATGTAATATTGAAATCCAAAATCTGCAACTAAAGCCTTCTGATAACCTAGTGCACATGACCCTGGCCCTAGGAAAAGTTTTAAATGTCCCAATTTCCCTCGACTCCATACGGGCCGTTCATAGAATTGCTCATAACATCAAAACGGACCGCCCAAAAAATATAATAGTGGAGTTGAACTCTCGTCGGCTGAGGGATGACATCATCGCGGCGGCACGAGCGCGACGCGGCATCACGGCGGGCCAGATCCTGCAGGCCGGCGGCCTCGGCGCGGCGCGCGGCACCAGCGGCACCGGCGCCGGCGCCGGCGGCACCCCGGCGGAGGAGCAAGTAACCAATTCGCGACCCGTATTCATCAACGAACATTTGACATTAAAAAATAAAATACTTTACTCAAAATCGCGCAAGATGGCTAGCACTAAAAACTACAAGTTCGTTTGGGTAAAAAACGCAGCGATTCTGATTCGAAAGAATGACTCATCCCCGGTTATTCGAATCCGCAAGGAAACTGACCTGGACGCACTCTGAGGCTTACAAAGACATTTTATTGTGTTGATGATTGCTTTGTGGTTTAGGTATAGTATTAATCCTAATCTACTGTTAGTGTTAATTCTAAATTTAATCGTTTCGTACTGTTATATTCCTCCGGGCTATAATGTTCAAGTTATATTATTTAAACTGAGAAATTTCGCAATGAAAATAATCCATATAAGATATATACTAAAGTATGTTATTAAAGTTTTTAAATCAAATTACCGCTTACATCCATATAAAAACTATTTTTTGTACACATATATAGAGAACTTACAATATTACATAACATTTAAAATACCTTATAGGCCTGGTTAATAATAAGTTAAGATTATATTACCAAAATTGCGGTGGTATAAAAAGTAAAATAGTAGATATTCGTTTAAACCTATTGCAATGTAATTATGACGTTATAGTGTTGACCGAGACGTGGCTGCGAGACGATATTCAGGACTCGGAGTTGTTCGATAGCAATTATAGCGTATTCCGGCGCGACCGGGACCTGCGCGACACGGCGAAGAAGGGCGGCGGCGGCGTCCTGATAGCGGTAAGATCTAGTATTTTAGCCACTCGTCGTTCCGAATGGGAATCTAGCCATGTCGAGGAAATATATATTGAAGTGTGTATCTCTGGCCGTAAAGTAGTAATAAATGGTGCTTATATCCCCCCCAAGTCCAACATATTAGTGTATCAAACTTATTGTAATAAATTAGAAGAATTGAGTACATCCTTAGACGACGTTACCTTTTGTTTGGCGGGTGACTACAATCTTCCGGATTTGAGTTGGTCCTTATCAAGCGTAGGTGAACTTGTACCTGTTAGTGAAGGTCAAAGTTCATGCGCGGCGGCACTCATTAACATGACTGAGATGTTAGGATTACACCAGTTTAATACTATGAAGAACCTTAATAATAGAACGTTAGATTTAATATTTTGTAATAAAAAATGCATAATTTCGGACCCGGAAATTGAATTATCTAACATTGACAGACACCACCCCGCCGTCGAGTTTACTATTGACCTCGTTCCCACTGCTTGCATCCCAAAGAAACCTGTACCTATCTATAACTTTCGTAAGGCAAATTATATGGAAATTTCAGAATCTATTAATAATGTCGAGTGGCAAGTCGAACTTAAAGAATTAAACCCCGAAGCGGCAGTAGATAAATTCTATACTATAATTTATAATATTATGGATAAATATGTGCCATTAAAAAATATAATAAATAAAAATGTTCCAAAATGGTTTTCGCCGGCCTTAAAAAAAACGTTGAATAGGAAAAGAAAACTTTGGAGCCGTTGGAAAATATATAATTCTGCGATGGATTACGCTGAGTTCTCTTTGCTTAGAAAAAGATGCAAAATATTATTATTGGAATGTTTTAACACATACACTAAAAATACCGAAATAAGTATTAAAAGCAATATAAAAGCATTTTGGTCTTATATCTCAACATTAAAAAATAACTCTTCAAGCTACCCAGCCACTATGTATTACAAGGACCGAGCTGCCAGTAGTACCCCGGAAGGGGCGGCGGAGTTGTTTGCAGATTTCTTTCAATCGGTATTTGAGGCGCGCGGCAATATTAATTGTAACGAGCTTGATTGTTTACCTACATCTGAATCAGCTAATAATATAACAAATATTCAATTAAATATAGGTCATATACTTAAAAAACTCAAAAATATTGATATTAATAAGGGGGCGGGGCCAGATAAAATTAGCCCTTTCTTTATAAAAAATACTGCTAAGGCCTTAGCTCTTCCCCTTTGTTTAATTTTTAATAAATGTCTTAAATTTGGAATTTTTCCTGACCGCTGGAAAATAGCGTATGTGACACCTATACATAAATCCGGTCCAAAATGCCAGGTAACTAATTATAGGCCTGTCTCGGTACAATCCGTTATACCTAAAATTTTCGAAGGGCTGATTCATGACGTCATATACCCTCTGCTCAAGAGTAGTGTATTACCAGAACAACATGGTTTTATGAAAAATAAGTCGACTACTACGAATTTACTACAATATACCGACTTTCTGTTTAAGTCTATGGATAAAAGAAAACAAGTGGATGTTATCTTTACGGACTTCTGTAAAGCGTTTGACAAAGTGGATCACTTATATCTTCTTAGGAAACTAGCGTTTAATGGAATCCGTGGTAATCTATTGCGCTGGTTTGCATCTTATCTGACAAATAGAACTCAAGTAGTAGTCATTAATGGCTTTAGGTCAAACCTTGCTAATGTAACGTCCGGAGTTATTCAAGGCTCAATTTTAGGGCCCTTGCTATACAGCATCTTCATAAATGATATTCAAAAGTGCTTTAAAAGTTGTAGTTTCTTACTGTTTGCAGATGACCTAAAACTCTATAAAGTAATAGAAAATGAAAATGATAGCAAATTGGTTCAGGAAGATTTAGACGCATTGTATACATACTGTGAAGACAATAAGTTGCAGCTGGCACCTAACAAATGTATGCAAATAACCTTCACAAAAAACAAGAAAAGGGTCATAAACTTTAAATATAAATTAGGGAAAACTGAATTAATTAAAGTACAAACAGCCAAGGATCTCGGAGTAATGTTTGATGAAAATTTACACTTTAGCGCCCATATAGATATAATGATTCGCAAAGCTTATCAAATGTTAGGTTTTGTCATCAGGTCGGCTAAGGTTTTCAAAAAGGTGGATACGTACCTATTACTCTATAAAGCGCTAGTAAGACCACGTCTGGAATACGCATCGGTCATATGGAATCCCCTTTATGCTAAATATGCGAATGCCATCGAAATGGTACAAAAGAAATTTTTGAGAATTATGCATAAACGAGTAACAGGTAAAAAAATGACGTACAAAAACTTGCTGATCCACTACAAAATACCATCATTGTCCACGCGGAGAATAATATCAGACGCTATGGTACTTTACAACATATGTAGAAGTAAGTACAACAGCAGCGAGTTGCTTCAACTCGTGCAGTTTCGAGTGCCGCGGTGCGGGTCGCGCTCCGCCGCCCTGTTCGCCGTGCCCACGGCCGCCACCAACGCCGGCGTGCGAGCGCCGCTGCGTCGCATATGCGACACTTACAATAAGAGTCTCGTCTCGGTCGATATTTTTAACACAACCAGAAATCAATACAAAAAGCAGGTCCTTCAAATAATCCCAGAGGAATAATTAATGTAAATTTTTTACTTTTTCTTTTCGGTTTCTTGCCAAGTGGTAATATTGTGTATGTTAGTTACATAAGCCTGTTTAATTTGTAAACTTAACTATCTATGTATTTCTCGGTGAGAACTGCTGAGGAGCTAAGTGCATGTTTAATAATATACGTAATTTTAGTTATATTCAAAATTATGTACACTTAACTCTGTTTGGTCTCCAATAAATAAAATAAAAAATAAAATAAAAAATCTATTAGTATGGATATGGACGCATTTAGCAGGTAATCATGCCCATAATCGCCACGCTGGGCGCTGGGTTGGCGATCGCAGTAGTATGTCCACTAAGATGATGCTGCTGCCCGTCACCAATTTTCAATAACGGAATGGACAGTGAGACTTTAATGTCTTAGTCGACTCTTACAACACCCAAAAGAAGAGAGGGATGGTGAGAAAGGTATTTCTTACTGCCGTCATCACGCGGCCATTTCACGGCGCGCGGTATCTTGATCGTGATGATCACACTAGTGCATGCTGGCCATAGACATACCCTCTTATTCCTAAGCGTCGATTGCCCAATCCAAAACAAAAATCACGATCGCGTCAATAGGGATGATGACTGTATGTAAAATAAATTATTTAACATTATGCACGACATAATACACGAAGAAATTATTACTAAGATGTAGATTGCAGTAGTTTTTGTACAGAACTTCTATTTAATAAATTGAAAGGAACTTAAAAGAGTAGGTCATTTGGCAGTACTCAAACGTGACGTCACTTTTGAGTATTCACAGTTCGAAAAAAGATGCTGATTTGACTTGCCAGTCATCATGCCTATTGTGTTGTGAAAGTTAGTCATACTAACTATGTAGTATACTTCGTCTAACAGCTAGAGTTGCAAAGTGATCGTCATTTTCAATACCTGACCGACATTTATTATAAATGACCGGTCATTAATGATGCACGGCTTGACTGAGAGCAATAAAAAAATCTGAATATTCAGACTGGAAACTAACGTCAATAATGAATACTCATCAAAGTAACCGTAATTTTTAAAAATTACCGACATTTAGTATAAATAATGATATTCATCGTGTATAGTTTCCGTTAATAAAGTGCTAAAAGAATAGGCAGTCGGTACAGGAGTATTTTTTTTATAACCAAGTATTTTAACTAATATTGATGTTAATTTCCCGTGAATATTCAGGTTTTTTTATTGCTCTAAGCTAAGTCAATCCGTACGCCGTGAATTTCATTTATAATAAATGTCGGTCATTTATTAAAAATGACGGTCACTTTGCAACTCTACTAACAACCTTAGGCAGTAGAAAAAGACGGTAAATAAAAAAAATAGGAGTGTATTGTGGATCACGCGTAGAATAGTTGAGTTTTATGCCTTTTTCACTGGCAAAAGTTTTAAGGTGCAAAAATGTTTTACACCAGAAGCCCATTTCTCAAAAGTTTGTAACTTGTAATACAAGTGGAAGTCTCCTTTTAACACCATTAAATTGGACAAGGACTTCCGCTTGTATTACAAGTTACAAGCCTTCGAGAAATAGGCTCCAGTAATTACACCGGTTGTTTTACCGCCAAACCGGAACACAGTACTAACTATTTAGCGGCACGGGTAAGACGGTGTCCATTTTTTTGCAATCGACTCTTAACGTCTTCTATCTTAGCAAGCTGATAAGTATTGTTTATCCCTTTTCGTCTTATCAATATGTCTATAAAGGGACAAATGACAACTATCGGCTTGATAATAAGTTAGAAGACTTAACCCCTTATTCATAAACATTTGTTAACTTAACAAACCGCTAAAAATTGACTGTCCCTTTTGCTCTTATGGACACATTGTTAAGACCGAAAGGGACAAACAATTATTAGCGGCTTGTTGAGTTAACAAACGTTTATGAATAAGCGGGTTAATAAATAAGGGACACAGATTCGATATCTCAACATCGAATCGAAATAATATTTTTTAATGGAATCCTCCTTAAATACTTTGTACCACCACACCTGGCGAGTTATGAGTGCATTGTAAAATAAAATTAACATTGTTGTAGTGTAACGAATGTGCTCCGAATACAGATTACTTTATACTAGACTCATCATCCTGTAGCAGCCTGTGATATCTATGGATAAATATCACGGGACAATCTTATACAAATTGGTAAGTTATGTTACGATCGTATAATAATGGTGATAAAAAGAGACTTCCACTTGTATTACAAGTTATAAGCCTTTGATAAACAGGCCCCTTATCTAATAATTAATATAGTGTCAAAAAGAGACTTCTACTTGTATCACAAGTTACAAGCTTTTGATAAACAGACCGGTTTAGGCCGTGTGGTGACGGCAGTAAGAATACATTTTTCACCACCCCAACTCCTCCCGCGGGTGTCGTAAGAGTCGACTAAGGGATTGAAGTGTCACTGACCATTATTTGATAAAAGATTGATGATGGGCAGCAGCGCCATCATAGTGGACACAATACTGTGATCGCCAATCCGGTTGCCCAACGTGGCGATTATGGGCATTTACCTCCTAATGCGTCTATACACATAGTACCTATAGTTAATAGGAGAGGCCTACGTCCAGCAGTGGACTGAGATAGGCTGATGAAGTGATAAACAGGCCCCTTATCTAATAATTAATAGTGTCAAAAAGAGATTTCCACTTGTATTACAAGTTACAAGCTTTTGATAAATAGGCCCAAGGAGTCTGTTATTAGTAGTCTATGGCACCGAATAAAACTTATATCCTGCAAACCGCTCGTTACAGTGAAAATACTTATCTAAACTTTGAGGATTCTGGATAACGAGCACAATTTTTATTTTATCTCAAGCGTGACCACGATAAATAAAATAAGTAGGTAGCTATCTTTTGACATTCTTTAACAAATCGACTTAGTCCCACAGTAAGCTGTATTACTATTAAGTACGTACCGGGTATTATTATACGTACCGTAACGTACCGTATTGTGAAAACACAATACGTTCAATAGTAAACCTCGGACGTTGGTGATCTTGGTCGTTTTTTATTAGGGTTCCGTAGCCAAAATGGCAAAAACGGAACCGGTCCGTCTGTCCGTCTGTCCGTCTGTCCGTCTGTCCGTCTGTCACAGCCGATTTACTCGGAAACTATAAATGCTACAGTAACGAAATTTGGTAAGGATATGTGTTATATGAACCGCTACAGGATTATGATACTAAATTGTAAAAAAAAACCATTGGGGTGGGGGCCCTCCATACATGTAACTGAGGGATAGAAATTTTTTTTTGTTGTATATAAGCGTGTGGGGTATTAATAGAAAGGTCTTTGAAAATGATATGAAGGTTTATAAATCTCATGTTTATTTAAGCAAATCGTTTTCGAGATATCAGCTCTCAAAGTCTGAAAAATGTGTCCCCCCCCCCTCTATTTTTAAACTACGCGATATAAAATTCTAAAAAAAAAATATGTTATGCACATTAATAAACTCTATCAACGATTTTTGGTTTGATTAAATTATCTTCTATAGTTTTTGAGGTAGGTTGATTTAACTGTATTTTTTTATAATAAATCGATAATGGTACGGAACCCTTCGCGCGCGAGTCCGACTCGCACTTGGCCGGTTTTTTTGGTATATGACGTACAACATAAAATTTATTATTTATATTTTTTTATACTATTGAGTTTTTTTTAATTTCAGCTTTCTAGTAAGTGCTAACGGTCACTGAGATTATCCGCAGACAGACATGGCAGAACTATAAAGGTTCCTACTTGACTGCAGAACCCTAAACATGATTTCACTAAACTTTTTCGAAAAATAACGCTTACTCTCGGAGAGCAATGACAAAACTCCATAGTCATTTCACACTAGTAACTGAGGGTATTCTACGAATATAAGTTTGCCTAAATCGAGCCCGAGTACGGAAAAAATACTCTAAATATTAAGCGACCCACCTCAATATAGAAGAATAAAAGATTCACCTGATTTAGGATTCCGTATGAATTCGAATTAAAACTTTTTATAGCAAAGTCACCGCCTAAATCACTTCTCGTCATACGCAAATTCTCATTCAGGAGGTGGCGGAAAATCCACGACTTTCAGATAGCTTTCCTACCTACTTAAACTTTGAGCCTTATACAATATTTTAAAACGTCGGTTTACTTCATTACCTATTGATTTGACACGACCTCCAACACGCTCCATTGACCATCACTCGCGCACTCGTTCTCACTCACTTAGATTATTACATTAGACTCGCGATTTTTAAAGTATGCATATAAGTAAAGTATCCGGGTATTTTAAACTACCTACGTTCATGTTGAGGAATTGGCAGCATATAGGCATGTTTTACAACAAATTGCAACTGGGGAAATACGTAGGCATCTAGGTAGTGGTAGCACTGCCATGACCAAATACATATACTTATACTGTATTTCTATTGGTGACTATGGTTGCCTGATAACTAAAAGATGAGATGAATCCTCCTTTGAAGCTGTATACTGCGTACTCGCATATTTTCGATAGAATTTCAGATTTTACAAGCTTAGTATGAATGGTACTGACGAATACTTAATTAATATGCTTTAAAAACATTTGGAGTGAAATATCGGTGCGAGTACCTTACCGGCTTAGCACGAAATTCGAAAATCACAAATTGGGAGTTTCTGTTACCCATGAATCCTTTGATGGAGTTACAGTACAGAGACAAACTGTAAAATGAACTTTCAACTTTCAAACCGACGTTGTTACAGTTTGAATAAGGCTCCCGCTATCCTGAATGCGACGATAAAGATGACATTGAAAAACGTTATGGGGAACTTTGGCCGTGGGTTCATTTCAAGCTAAAATGGACATTTTACATTGTGACTTTTCACACTTTTACCGTCAGGAAGTGTAAAACCCACTGCATTATCCAGTTAGGCGATTAACCCGGGGTCAACCGGTCAAGAATAGTGAATATTGAATACCCGGAATGGGTCACCGTTGAAAAGTCACATATTACTTTAGGATATCTTTGTACACGTTTTTACAAAAAAATATCTATCTAAATACCTATACACCGTGTTTTTTTTTAATTCCGTTAAATTTAACAGGCTGCTTGGTACGTTACCAATTAACGTAGCTACCTGGTATATAGCTTTTAGTCAAACTCGCAAAAATTTTTTTTTTCGTTTTCGTACACAATAAATGAAATGATAAGTGTGAGAGAACCTTAAGAAAAACACAAAAAATAATTTCAGGTGACTGATGGCACATGTCAAAATAAGTAGCATTAGAATGTAATAAAGGTTGCAATACACTTGTTCAGTAATTAAACTATTTTTTTTAATAACTCAATAACAGTAAGATTTAAGATACTAGTTTCTTAGAGAAATTGATTATTTTTGATTTAAATAAGCTTCCCTTTCATTTAACGGAAATCAATAAAAACACGGCGTACACATGGACTCAACCGGTTGGGTACATCCATGAAACTGTAATGAAAGTGACCATTTGACCGTCTGTTTATTTCCTTATGATCCCAGTGTAAATGTTACACTGTATCTGGATAAGTGTTATTTTGATATCTAGACATAGTAGCAGTAAAATTTGTACAACTAATAAGAGAAATTGGTTACTTTCATTACACTCTTGCATGGAATTTCCCAGACTTTATTTGCTGGTGGTAGGACCTCGTGCAGGGTCCACCCGGACAGCTACCACCGTCTTACCCGTTAACCTGCCGCTAAATAGTTAGTACCTACTGTGTTCCGGTTTGGGGGTAAGATAGCCGGTGTAATTACTGTCATAGAGGCAATCCATCTAAGTCCTCATGGTAGGCAGCGCATAGTCGATGTTTTGGTCACTGTATCCATGGGCTTCAGTTCCCTCTTTCCATCAGATGTGCTGAGAGCTCAGTTGTCTACCTTCTGCGACCATAAGTATATAACATGGACGTCTAACGCCAGCTAAAAATATGCCCCCAAAAACAATTGTTGAATTGTGCCAAGATGGGCAGGACATAGCGCTTTTCTTCACACCGCGCATATTTCGGCGCAACATATTTGACAAATGTTTATAGAATATAGCCAATCAAAACTTTGATGGACCAATGACAACTATTTTTAAATGGCGGTTTAAGTTTTTATAGGTTGATATTGAAATTCATCGAAGTGATGCATTGAAGAGGGGGTGACACTTGTCAACTAAAATTCAGGACCGATTTTGAAAGGCGATTTAGTATGGCGTGAGGCTTCCATGTTTTATTTGTTCGTAGTCTACCTTCGTCACATAAAAAAAAGTTATCCATGGCTTAATGTGAGTTAATTAGTGTAAGTGGGTCTTAGTATACAGAATAACGCTGTAGACTTAGGTACCGTTTTTCTCAAACGTCTTCTAACTTAACACGCCGCTAAGTATTTTCTGTCCCTTTCTATCTTACAGACATTGATAAAACCGAAAGGGACAAACAATAGCGGCTTGCTTGCTAAGTTAGGGGGCGTTTATGAAAAAGCGGGTTATTATTTGTTAGTAGTTGTATTAAGACGTACAATATCTAAATATGCGATGCGGAATGTCTTCAGTACGGAGTGTCGGAGAAGGGGAACAGCTCAGAAGATGGAGACAAAGGAATGGGACACATTCCACTGTACCATAGACAAACGAATACGGAGACCTATATTTTATAAGACGTAATGTTAAAGAAAGAATTGGGATCCTTGGGGTGACCTAAAGTAAATAAAGTGCAAAATTAAACGTGTAGCAGGATCTTATAATTGCTAGAGAAGAAAACTGCCGTATAAAAGATAAAAAAGGAAAACAATAAATGTTGCTGTGATATCCTATTGTATTCCGTATGAAAAATTCTGTAACAAATTTGAGATTTTTTTTTATCAGTTTCGTTACATTTCGTTTCATACATTTAGTATGGGAGACTAAACTGAGTAATCTCAATTTACATACTTATTTTCGTGACATTAGGGACAATTTTTTTTTGTTTCATAACTGAAAAGTACGCACGATGCCGAGTAAAATGATGTATTACAGTCCATAATAGCAAAAAAAATTAAAAGGTACACTTTTTCTGCAAATGACCAGACTGAGGGACCGTACAGAGATTCTACAACACGCATAGTCTTTGTGGAAAGTCTGACAGTAAAAACACGCCTAATATATCTCAAGTGCATTCACTTTCTGGATTCCTTGCGCCGTGCGCCATTAGAAAACGCAAAAAATTAAACAAACTGAATGTTAAAAAAAAACAGTAGATTTGAATACCTTACCTTGTGAAGTCGGTGAAAAATTGGCTCGACTCGCCGTAATGCTACCGTATGTATATATATTGCAACGCGGTTTTCAGTCGGCTTTATACTACAGTATTTCCTGAACGTCTCATAATTTCTTTGTCTATAACTCTACAGACCCTCTATCATAGACTGCAATGTGGATACTCGGAATTCGGGATTCTCTATATGATTGTGTTCAAAAGCATTTGCGTCGTGTTTGTGCTAACTATCGGCACAGGATTACGCAAGATGTTATGAATGTGTCGGCAAGATTTATTGTTTAGTCTATTGAATAAATAATATATTTCGTTTTTAATTAATGCATGTTAGCTGTAAGATGTTATAAAACATAGTTATTAATAAAACACAGAGTAAGTTTTACCACAGACTAAATATATTTCTTTTTTTTTTGTTAATACCATCTCAGATACACACAAGTACAGACAGTTAGAACGGCGCTAGTAGTATATTTATTTTGATACTTATTTAACACATTCCCTTATCAAAATAAAGTACTATGTCTAATGATATAAGCCTCATTAAAACTATAGCTCACATTTTACAATACCCAGTTGACATACAAATTTATTATGTTTAGGTAAACTTAAACTTTTGGTTAACATATCTGCGGGCATATCACCTGTATTTAAATATTCAATTTTAACAGATTTATTCTCTACAGCTGTTCGAACAAAATGATACCTAACATCTATATGTTTGCTTCTTTTGTGTAGCAAATTATTTTCAGTAAGTTTTTGTGCACTCTGGTTATCATTAAATAAAACCACAGGTGACTTATCTCTACATTCCAATTCAGACAATAAGTTCTTAAGATAAATAGCCTCTTTGGTAGCTTGGCAGAGGGCCATGTATTCGGCTTCAGTGCTCGACAGCGCTATGGTGTGCTGTTTGCTGCATTCATGAGATACAACACTCCCCGACATTTTAAAAACAAAACCAGTAAAAGATTTCCTATCAATAACATCAGAAGCCCAATCGGCGTCCGCATAGCCAATAATGTCTAAATTATCTTTAACATATTTTAAACCTAAATGCTTAGTACCTTGCAAGTACCTCAAAATACGCTTTGCATGATTCCAATGTGTCTCACTGTAACTATTATTAAATTGACTAAGATAACATACTGCATAACTTATGTCAGGTCGGGTAAGTATTGACAAATATAATAAACTTCCAATCAGTTGTTGGTAAGGATATTGAGAACAAGCATTATTACCTTTTTCTAGTTTTAAATTAATTTCCATAGGTGTACACATTGGATTGCAATTTTCCATATTAAATTTTACAAGCAATTGTTCTATAAATCTTTCTTGATCTACAGTTATAACATCTTTGTCCCTATGGACCCGCATACCCAAACATTGCTTAGTTTCCCCTAAGTCTTTAATCTTAAACTTAGAACTAAGCTCTTTCTTCAGGTACTCCATTTCAATAGGACAGTTAGAAAAAATGAAAAAATCGTCAACAAACAATGCAACATAAGTTTTTACTTTATCATTTAGCTTAACAAACAGACAGGGCTCATATTCTGACTTTTTGTAGCCAATTTCCTGCAAACAATCATCAACACGTTTGTACCAAGCCCTGGCTGATTGTTTCAGCCCATAAATAGCTTTCTTTAACTTTAATACTTTATTAGCTCTGTCGTTACACACAAAATTTAATGGTAAGTGCATATACACAGTTTCACTAAGATGACCATTAAGGAAAGCTGTGGTGACATCGAGATGGGTCATTTTCAGATCATACTTTACACTTAAAGCAAACAATAGTCTTAAAGTGGAATATCTTAGCACTGGGGAGAAAGTTTCTTTATAGTCTATGCCAACTTTTTGCGTGAAACCTTTAGCCACTAACCTAGCACGATACCTCACTTTATTTTCACTATTAATTTTTTTTCGAAATACCCACATGCACTGCACCACTGTTCCCTGCTCGGGTTTGTCAACCACTTCCCATGCTTCATTATCCTCAAAACACTTGAGCTCCTCTTCCATCGCTTTACACCATTCACTTGATTCTGGTCCATGCATAGCTTCTTCAAAAGTAACTTCATCCGCACACATATTTGCATTGGACTCTGCACACATATTGGTGAAACCATATCTATCCGGCTTTCGCCGTTCCCGTTTCTCTCTTTCGCGATGCTGTTCTGAAACAATGACAGTCTCATTTTCTGAATCATCTGACGTTGACTTGGGTTCCTCTTTCATTCCATCAGATTGCTGATCAAGCTGCGTAGCATCTTCCCAGACTTCTGGTTCTAAAACGTCCAATGTAGTTGCTGTTTTCTCTTCTACAACAGCCTGAACAACATCTGAGTCTATTTCTGGCTCCATGACAGTAACGTCCC
Source organism: Thaumatotibia leucotreta (assembly GCA_025490895.1). Taxonomy (NCBI): domain Eukaryota; kingdom Metazoa; phylum Arthropoda; class Insecta; order Lepidoptera; family Tortricidae; genus Thaumatotibia; species Thaumatotibia leucotreta. Next base: position 37,036 of record JALPQI010007494.1, read on the forward strand.
GGCTAGTGATAATCTTCTTGTTTACTGGATTGTATAGCCGATATCCTTTTGTATTATCGGCATATCCAACAAGATAATGCTTCACAGCCTTCTTGTCCCACTTTAATCTTTTTTCCTTTGCTACATGAGTCATTACAGTACTGCCAAACATGCGTACATGACTAATGTCAGGCTTTCTGCCCGTCCAGAGCTCGTATGGTGTCCTTTGGTCTAAACCTGAAGCGAGTGACCTGTTCTTTAAATAAACAGCTGTATGAACTGCTTCAGCCCAAAATTTCTTTTCGAATTTAGCATCAAATAAAAGACACCTGGCTCGCTCCACAACTGTACGATTAAAACGCTCGCAAATTCCATTTTGTTGAGGAGTGTACGGGTTTGTACGCTGATGTATGATGCCGCCCTGCTTCAGAAAAACTTCCATCTCTTTTGAACAAAATTCTTGGCCATTGTCTGACCTTAATATTTGGATACCTGTGTTCTGCTGCTTTTCTACCATTGCCTTGAATTCACGAAAACATTTAAACACTTCGCTCTTATGCTTCAAAAAGTATACAAATGACATCCTGCTGTAGTCATCCACAAAAAGCAAAAAATACCTGGATGAGCCCATAGATGCTATCTCCATTGGCCCACACACATCTGCATGGATAACCTCCAATACTGCATTACTTCTGCTACTACTATGTGGAAACGGTAATCTGGCCTGTTTGCCTTCACAGCATACTGTACAGTTCAACTTACTAGATTCTGCCTTGTCTTTGTACTCCAGACCATCTACAGCGCCATTTTTCATTGCATCAAGATCTCTACTGTTGATATGACCGAGCCGTCTATGCCAATCAATGCTTGAAGTTGTTGCAGAAGCTGCCAACAAACTTGCTGATTTTATTTTTAATTTGTATACTCCATTTACTAAATCAGCCTCGCCTATTGTCTCACTGTGTGAATTTTTAATAAGACAACCGTCTTTGTGAAAATTCACAGCGTTTCCTCGTTTTATTAGCTGGCTCACTGACAATAAGTTTGTTGTTAGGTTAGGAATATGCAACACACCTCTGACGGGAATCTCAAGCTGCCTATTATTCACAACAGTCGTTATCTTAGTATCTCCTGAACACACTACCGGCACCCTTACTTTATTTGCTACGATAATTTCTTTCGTAGCAACCTTATCCGATTTATTGCTTAATAGTTTTTCGTCTGCTACTAAATGTGAACTTGCTCCCGAGTCAATATACCAGTCTTCTTGACTAAATGTGCCGTTTAAAAACACTGCACTAAATGCATTCACTGTTTTCTCTTTGAACAAAGGGCATTTATTCTTATAAGGGCCAATTTGTTTGCAATAATAACATTTGACGGGTTTGACACTGACAGATCGTGTTTGCGTTTCGTTTGAGCTCACTTTTCCGCCTTTTTTATTACGCTGCTGCCAACCTTTGGATAAAAATGCACCTTCGGTTTCGTTAACACTTGAATCAGCACTCATGTCAAGCAGTTTAGATTTAATGACATCGGATGATATAGCAATTCCAGAATGTTCAATGGCCATGATCATTGGTGCAAATTTCTCAGGTAGACCTGCCAACAACAATGATCCTACCCACTCTTCATTGATATCAAAGCCAGTTCTTCTCAATTTTTGCGCTGTATCCACGATTTGAGTAATATATGCAGTCATTGACTCACTACTCTCAAGCCGAACAGAAATTAAATTCCGTAGTAGACTGATCTTACGAGTAAATCCGGAGTCATCGAAAAGTGACTTTAATTTATGCCACACTTCTTGCACTGTCTTTTCACTTTTTATATGCACATACAAAGAGGAATCTATGGTCATAATTAACTTTGCCTTCGCCTTTTGAACATCAACTGTAACGGCCTCTGCCGTACTACTGGCAGCTTCTCTCTTTGTGATATCAACGCCTTCCAAAATCAAGAAATTTTCCGCCGCGTATGCCCACTCGTCATAATTTTCCCGCCCCTTAAGTTTTGGAACATTGACGATATAATTTGACGACATTTCAACGCGAAAAAACTATTATTTTCCCTTAAAAACGCACTGGGACATAACCTAATAAAACACAGAGTAAGTTTTACCACAGACTAAATATATTTCTTTTTTTTTTGTTAATACCATCTCAGATACACACAAGTACAGACAGTTAGAACGGCGCTAGTAGTATATTTATTTTGATACTTATTTAACAGTTATTATGAGTTCCTTTACTTTAACTTAAAAGTCGACAAAATATACAAGATTAAAACTATAGTTTTATTAAACTAAATTATAAATAAAAATATACAACTAAACTAAATCTAAATCTAAAAACGGCCCCCGCGGCATGGTACCAATGATGCTGGGCAACATTACCCCGCTGAATCGCGAGGCTTATCTGTTGAGCAAGGTAGCTGCCAGCTCTTGGGTCACCTATGGTATCTTTGAGTCTCTTTGAAATTTCTTTAAAGAGACTCAAAGCACCAGAGCCCCACGGACCCAGGGTCTCGACGCCGAATGGGATAAAATTATAGTCAGCGCCGAGACCACTGTATTTGCCTACCTTGGCACTTTCGGCCGCCTCTGCTGTTGCTGCTGCCCTTATGGAAGTCCGGTGGAGATGTGACGGGGCTAGTGTGTCTACACATGTTGCATCCCACACTAGCACCCATCCTCAGTGACATCCCATCCGGTCTCTTGCCGTCGGTCCTTGATATGCCGGTTGGCTCTAATAGAGCCGGGACATTGACCGATGCAAGAGCCCTGCGGATGATGTCTTGAGAAGCGGCCCGCATTCCTTTGACAGGAAAGTCCGTGGTGGCCCAGGCGGTCCACGTCGTGGCCGCAGGAGCAACGATGTGGGGCGCAGACCGGGACCCCGAGACGGAGACAGACTGAAAAGCGGAGATAAATAATATTATAATCACCAAATTAAGAATTTAAAAACAACCAACTTCAACCGATTCCTCCAAGATCCTATCATCTGTGGTTTCCATCATTGGTTTCCTATCATCAAATCCGACCCTCTGAATGCAAACTCTTTTAATGAATGAAAGAAAGAAAGAAATCAGAACCCAACTTGGTGCCAATGGGACCATCTCGGGTTGTACACGTCCGATCATAATAGAAAAATTAAAATCAGTTCACGATTCTCGGCAACAAACATACAACAACAAAAATCATTCGAATGGAGAACCTCCTCCTTTTTTTGAATTCTGTTGAAAACATAGGGAGTGAAGTAGCGTACCTACAGTATATTTAGGTACTAGCGACCCGCCCCGGCTTCGCACGGGTAAGTACTATACCTACATAAAAACCTTCCTCTTGAATTACTCGACCTATTAAAAAAAATTCATCAAAATCCGTTGCGTAGTTTTAAAGATTTAAGCATACAATGTAGTATACTATGTAGTGAAGTGATAGTGATAGCGGTTTAGCGTAAAGTATTTAAGAATATTACTGCTCTATTAAATTATAATATGAAACAACAATGATTGTGATATAAATCAAACTTTTAACCCTAAATTCGACAACGTTTAAAAGACTGGACATGGTCTTTGACCCACTTTTTAGTTTTTTTTCCGAACCATAATTTTATTATTAACACTATATTGAGTGCTTGGAGTGGTGCACTAGGATGCTTGAACACACGACCATCCCTTACTTTTATCGAATTAAAGGTTACGTCATGTTAAGTTGACATTGTAAACAGCGTTCATACGATTGCGTAATAAAACAGAACTATCGGAGTACTTTATTATCAATAATAATTATATCAACGATTGTTTTAAAGCGGTGAATAACGATATCCACAAAAAACAATGACACAGATAACTCTTTTACTTTATATTCTCGAATGAGATCTTGGTCGGCCATTTTTCTTTCCAACTTTGACAGTTCCGGAATGGCAATTGAACTTTGTGCGTACGGGAGTACTGGGAGTAGGGCATGAGTAGGACCGCATTTGAAGTTTGAAAAATTGTTCTTGATATGATAAAAACTTCTTTCAGTGCATTTCGTTAGCAACTTCACAGTGATATTGGAAAATTTAACCTTGTTTATTAATACTTTTCATCACACTTGCTGTCTAAAAGCGCGTCATTGCTTGCAGGCATAGCGGGACTAATATAAAAGTGAATTTCCCTAGGGAGTAATAGAAATGTCATTACGTCATTTAATAATATTTTGTCTTCAAAATTATTTTTTGTCGTGTAAGTGTGATGAAAAACATTGAATGCATCACGGTCGGTAAGCGGAATACTAAATCGAGTCATTAAAAGCCCTCCGCCTACGGTGTCGGGCTTCTAACACTCTTGTTAGTGATTAGTGACATACTTCCCTTGATGTACAATGTACTAATATATTTCGCACTTATTCACATCAAGGATTTAAAAAATGAAACAGATTTTGACTAACCTAACCTAAGAAAGATTCTTCTTACTCTTTTTATGAGTGTTTTTTCTTCTAATATTTTCCTAATAAGAAACTAAACGATGATGAATATACCTACAAAATAAAATTACCTTAAATGAATCACCAATATTTCTTACATCTTGTTTCGTTAAGCTTTTCACTTTACAGTGTGAAAGATAAGTGAGTGCAAAATACTACTCTGTGTTCGTTTCAGGCAAAAATGTAGTACAAAATATTTAGTTACAATATCAAATTTACTTGCCAAAAAGAGTCGTTTCAAGCTCACGTACAACTTGAATAAATCACTCAGAATTAAGCTTTACTTTAAAACCTGCAGCATTGCAGCACACATTTTACATTCGTTCTATCCAGACGTGGGCTTCAGTTTGAGATCTTCGTCCTTACCATGGGTTGAAGAAAGACGAAATCTTTTACATAACCAATGATCGTTATCAACGTCCACTTTTGGTAGCAAAGAGTATGGTTGGCAGAAAAAACAAACACAATTGGTTGTTTACTTTTGATCTTAACCATAAAATAAATATTTAACTTCTAAAGATTACACCTCTAGATATAAATCCTTACGGTACAAAACCTTTTCCGCCCTAATTTATTTTTAAAACAGTTTACGTCAAATGACATAAAATGTCATCAAAATATAACTGTAGTTGAAAATCTAATTACATTACGCGACGTGTTTATCTAAATAAATCAATGCATATCGTATCTAGAGTGGATATTCAAGTATTTTAGTGGAGTCCTCATAAAGTGCACGTATGATCACAGTATTTACATTGACAGCATGGATTTGACACAATACCCGTATTTTATTACGACGGATAAAACCACGCGATGTACTGTTTGTAATATCAATATTAAAAGGAAAAAGCATAATATAAATAAACACTTAAAGTCAAAATCCCATGTAAATAAAATAAGTGGTTCATTCTGTCTTTCTAAGCTACAAAAAAACTTAAAAGACAACCCTGATTTTGAAATCAAAAACAGTAAGTTATTTTGTAAATTGTGTGATTCGACATTTCATCCCTCTTTATCTAAATTGGACCGGCATATGAAAACTGATTCTCACCAAAAACACAAAATGAAAGATGGACAAAAACAGTTTAACAGTGATTTGACTGAATTCATGATTCATTGTAACATACCGTGGTCAAAACTTGACAACCCGAAATTTCGAAATTTTATGGAAAATATTTTAAACAATAAATATGGAAAGAGCGTCAATTTACCCAGTGAATCTAATATAAGGTTGAAATATCTTCCTCAAATTTACGAGCAAAAAAAAGACCAAATCAGACAGGAACTACAAAATAAGACGATTTGCCTTAGCGTTGATGAAACAACCGATTCATGTGGGAAAAAAGTGGCAAACGTTTTGATCCAGTCATTGGATGGAACCAGCACAAAAATGTATTTGTTTGCATCAAAGGTTCTAGAAGAAACCAATTATTTAACTACAACCAGGCTAGTAAATGAAACGCTTAAAGATCTTTGGGGCCATCAATATAATGAGAACTTAGACAAATTACTGTTTTTTGTAACTGATGCTGGATCATACATGCTCAAGGCGGGTAAATGTCTTACACAGGAATATCCAAATTTAACACATGTAACATGCTTCGCACACGGACTGAATCGCGTCGCAGAAAAAGTTAGAAGTCTTTACCCTAAAATCAACAAATTAATAGACTGCGTAAAAAAAGTTTTCCGTAAAGCTCCATCTAGAACGAAAAAATTCCGAATGATGTATCCAAACATTCCTCTTCCTCCACGACCAGTGATAACCAGATGGGGAACATGGTTAAATGCTGCTTCATATTACAACAAATATTTTAATGAAATCAGGACTGTGATCAATGCGTTAGATTCACGTGAAGCAAGAACAATTGTCGACGCCAAGAAAATTTTCCGTGATCGCAATTTAAAATCAGATTTATTGTTCGTTGACACAAACTTCGACATTATCGCCAAGTCAATTCAATTGCTGGAGGATCCAAATCTAGAACTGAAAAGTTCATTAAGAATTATCTCGGACTTGATAAAAAAAATGGCAAAGTTGAGATTACATCCCAAGGGCAAGGAAGTTTATTTTAAACTGAAATATGTCCTAAAGAAAAACCCGGGTTACAGTACTGTAAGCGTTGTGCAGCAGCTGATTGAAGGTAAAGAGGTGGATATGCCGGAAGGTGTGAATAAAAATAGTGTGCAATATTTTAAAGACTTAAATTTCCTTCCTGTGACTTCTGTCAACGTAGAAAGGTCATTTAGCTATTTAAAATGGATTTTTTCCAATCGACGTGAACGACTGACAGCCAAATCTGTTGAACAAATTTTAGTCATTTATTCACTATAATTTGGATTTTTTCTTATAAATATGTATATAAATCTCATAATTTGTAAAATATATAATGTTTAATATACTTCGTTAATTGTTTTTTTTGTCGACCATACTTTGCTACCAAAAGTGGACGTTGATAACGATCATTATACATAACGTTGCTGTAATTTGCTTCCTCAGCTGCATTTGGTCTAGCCTAGTTGGTAGTGACCCTGTCTACGAAGCCGGAGGTTCCGGGTTCGAATCCCGGCGAGGGCATTATTTGTGTATTTATTTATCACAAATATTTGTTCCTTGGTCATGGCCGTGGATGTATTTAAGTATCTATATGTAACTATTTATTATACATATATCGTCGCTTGGTACCCACAACACAAGCCTTAATTGTGCTTACCATGGGACTAGGTCGATTTGTGTTAGATGTCCCAAGATATTTATTTATTTATTTCTACGCACTCACGTACTTATTGGTGAGAGTGGGAAGGATAATCGTGTGCTATCATCAGAACTCAGAGCTTCTGCGACTTATAAAGGTGCATTCAGACCAAACGAGCATTCGCTATTCTAACCCCTACTCTACGAAATTCGATCGTTACACAAAACGTGATTTGTTGATTTCGTAGAGTGGGGGATAGAATAACGAATGCTCGTTTGGTCTGAATGCACCTTAACATGATTTCTACTCATACATTTTTCGAACTTTCCATCCCATTACTGTCGTAGAAAATGTATGAAAAAATGGTAACGATATGAGGAAAAACACTGGGTCAAACATTTTCTCCTATCAGGATCGAAAGAGCTCGCGATTCTGAGTGGAAATCATATTCATCATATCAGCCGAAAGACGTCCACTGCTGAACATAGGCCTCCCCCAAAGATTGCCTGTGCCACCCGTATCCAGCGGACTCCTGTGACCTTCACCAGGTTATCAGTCCACCTTGTGGGGGGCCTACCCACGCTGCGCTTCCCGGTACGTGACCGCCACTCGAGAACCTTCCCGCTCCAACGGCCATCGGTTCTACGTACAATGTGCCCCACCCACTGCCAAATGCCAAATTTCCACCGTCAAATGGAAATCATATTAAAAGTATCAAATCCAAAATAAAGTAGAAGGGACAACTTAAAAAAAATGGCCCAAATTGTAAAGTAAATAGTACAATACCTACAATACTTTATAAGTATTACAATACGGCTGGCAACCCTAGTAAGGATACTGCTGAATAAATAATGTGGCACTCGTCTCCATTGTATTCTTTTGCTTGAATAAGTAAATAGACACTTTTAAGTGTCGTTTTAATAGCTACCGTTTCCTTTTACGGCATAATTTTATGACGAAGATTAAAAGAGTGTGGTAAGCCGTTCGGAATCCTATGATACTGCGTTGTAAAAGAAGAAATGACTGTAATTGCATAATGGTGTCAATGTCACTGACGAGATGGAGATTTTTTTTACCTAGCCTCTATTGTATCCTACAGCTGGGCAAAAGCGTCCCCATTAGATTTCCAAACTTCCTGATTCAGGGCAATTTCTGGCCACTTGTTGGAAAATGCATCCAGGTCATCCCTATCTATAAAAAAAAAAAAAAAAAACCACTAATTGGAGTTCGAGGCCAACGAAACTACGAAAATATTGCCACAACAATGAAAGGTTCTTACAATAGTAAATACTTATTTTCTAAAAACAGACGTTGAGATATCTTATTTATTGGTAATATTACTTCTTTAATTTATAGAAACAATATTATTTACTTATTTTCACGTAAATATAAGATATTTTAATAAAAACTTAATCATCTGCAATTATTAGTAACAAAGTTGGTATTGCGCTTGTATCACCTCAGGTGTTAATAACATTTGGTACAGCAATTTAACTACACATAAATTAAAACCCTATTTCTGCATACGTTTAGAAAATTGCAGAATAATACTTTGTAGCGTGCTTTATGTTCACATAAAGCCAGCTTCGCCATAACCCATCATCAAAAAACTAAATTCCAAATTAAATATAGGTACTGGGTGAAATCTTTCACAATGATACCAATCATATTTTCTGGATCTACTCATGATTACAGCCAAGTTTTACTTAGGGACCATCTTTCAAAAAGTTTCCATAAAATCTACATCTCCATACCTACATATTGTGAAACCAGCTGTCGTTAGTTAAAATCGAGTTGTCATTAATATGTATGTACAAAAAATAAAAAAAAACATTGACGGTTGGAATTGCAACGCTTTTGAATGTGTATAGGTAGGTACTAGGTACCTAGTTATTACGTATAATTTTATCCACCAGATCATAAGATTCATAAGAAAGAGCTTTATCGGGTCGATATCACGGACATTATCTGGTATGATTGACCTAAATGTATTTTATAGGTAAAATAGGTATAAGCAAAGAGCTAGTTCTATAACTACACAACTTCGTTACATACTATAACTAGTTGCGTTCCATATCGACAGGAAGGGGCTATAGAGAATGTAAGAAACAATTTTTTTAAGCGAACCCAGTAGCAGTAAGCCCATGTAGCTTTGCTTTCTGGAATATAATATATATTGTAAGCAGTTATTTATACTATTATAAAAAAAATGTATACAACTATCCATACCGATCTCTTTCAAATGTGTATACATATTAATGCACTCGACTGTAGTATTTATAATTTTTTCCGGCGAATTCGATATAAGTCCTTAAAATAAAATAAAATGCTTTCATTTTACATTTCCAAATTTCTTTTCCATAATTTTAATCCCTAATAAGGCAGGGGCTCACTTAGTAATTTAGCCATACTGTCTTAATAAATATGGCAAGCTGTAGTTTGTGTTCACTGGTAAGTCAACTTCTTTTTAAAATAGGCTTTGAAACGTAGGCTCTTATCATTTTAAGTTCTTTACAATAAAATTTTGTCATATCAATGTTAGTTTAGAGAAAAGAAAAATATTTACGTTTTTTAAGAAAATCCTAGTTGTGACAGCCATATTAAACAAAAAGGTAATATTACAGAGGTATGTAATGTTTTAGGAATTATTTTAAATAAATAAATTAAATGACAAAAAGGTTGTCGAAACCTGAAAACTTTATTTGAAAATGACATAATAGACTTTGACAAATTTGACAGTAACGCATCTGTCGTAGTTTCTTTGGCCTCGAACTTCAATTAGTGGTATATATCTTATACTGAAATCATGTCGAAGTGACAATATAAATTAAGCTATAAAAAATCTCCCTCTACTTGTCATTTTAATTTTTTGTCAGCCTCCGTAGTCTAGTTGGTAGTGACCCTGCCTACGAAGCTGGAGGTTCCGGGTTCGAATCCTGGCGAGGGCATTATTTTTGTATTTATTTATCACAAATATTTGTTCCTTGGTCATGGCTGTCTATGTATTTAAGTATCTATATGTATCTATCTATTATATATATCGTCGCCTGGTACCCACATTACAAGCCTTAATTGAGCTTACCGTGGGACTAGGTCGATTTGTGTAAGAAGTCCCAAGATATTTATTTATTATTCTTATTATATTGAGCCTGTAGTGTCCCACTGCTGGGCAAAGGCCTCCCCCCACTTTTTCCAATTTTCGCTGTCCTGAGCAATTTCTGGCCATCCTGATAAAAAGGAATCCAGTTCGTCTCGCCATCGCCGACGTGGTCTACCAGGTCCCCGTTTTGAGCTGGGCTGCCATTCAGTGGCTATCTTGGCCCACAGCTCATTCGGCATTCGGCAGATATGACCAGCCCAGTCCCACTTCAACTTGGCCGCCTTCCGAGTTACATCGACTATTTGGGTCTTGGAGCGCAGCGTGGTGTTCCGGACTCGATCCACTAACTTGATACCCAATATGCTGCGCTCCATAGCTCGCTGGCAAACATAGTGATCAAAAAATCGCCTATGCTCTGCCTATCCTCAGGACTTAGATGGATTGCCTCTATCTACGCCAGTAATTACTCCGGCTATCTTACCCCCAAATCGAAACACAGCAGTGCAAACACTGCTATTTAGCGCCCGGTTAACGGGTAAGACGGTGGTAGCTATCCGGGTGGACCCTGCACGACGTCCTACCACCAGAAAAAGCATCTCTTCTTCGGTTGACCAATTTGACGTTTCCGCTGCGGTATCCACTCCGAAGCTAGTTTAGCCCACCTCTGGATGCATTTGGCGAACGAGGCCAGCCTAGCAGTGTTATTCACTAAGGAAACCGCCTTGCTGTCAGCGCTGGGTCAGCGCTGCGGCAGCGTCGAGCCTAAAAATGGTATTCACTTACTTTAAACGACACTAGTGCTCGGCGACGAATTCGGCGTGAGCTGGAACTACACTGCGTCGAGAGTTTGACGTTTAATGTACGAACTTCGTATTCTCTAACGAAAAACAGCGACGAACTCGCCCACAACCTCGCTCACAGCCTCGATTCCTAATGTCAAATCAAACAGCTAGGATTTTAGACAAGGTTGTCTCGACATCGAGCTCGTTGACGAACGCAGCGTGGAATGTGTGAATAAGAGTATAGCATAGCTGTCCCATTTCAACTTAGCGGTTTTCTTTCGACTTCTTTATCCTGTCTTTGGCTGAAAGATACTATACTTGTCTACATAGTGAAAGTTGTGATTCTTGCCATTGGTCATGACTAGAGTTTTAGACCGGTTAATTTTGAGGCCAACCTGAAGGCTAGTATTAATTATTGAAAAAATAAGTGCATTCCCTCATCTTAGCTGAATGCTGTTGCTAAGGCTGTCTGAGGTGATGTTTTTCATAGGAAATATGCCCAACAGTCCAATCCGGGCTTGGTAGGGTCTAGTATGAATCAAAATTAAATCGCAGTCTTAAAGCAGGCAAAGCGCGCATAGGTTTACCCAAGTTACCATAAATCCCAAAGCAAACAATTTAGCGGTTATCAAAGAAACTCGCGTAACCCAGCCAGCGAAGTGACAAATGGCCTCTTCTTGTAAACCTAATTAATTCGGGATTTGTTTACGTCATTGACTTCCTCCAGTAGACTTCGCTTTTACTATTTTTGAACCTTCTTTATGGCCTGGCCATGATGTTGATCTAACGGCCCGCGGCCACGACATTAGTCTAAGGCGACCAGCGGCGAGCGAATCCATGAATTGGAGCGGGTTGCCGATTTGGGTACGAGAGGGAGCCGATGTCGTCGGCGAGCGACTTCATAAGTTAGAGCGAGATGCCGATATCAGAACTCCCTCTCGCACGTATGGTTTTCCGCTCCACTCGTCGCCTTAGTCCAATGTCGTGGCCAGGCCATTAGTCATGGGCCTGTTATAAGGTGATCAAATATTTACGCGTTACTGCGAGAAGTGGTACTTACGGCCCAAAATCGTATGAGGTGATTAATGGACAAACCCTTAGTTGAGCTTAACTTGGGATTTGTGTAATGTGTCCCAAGATATTTACTTATTTATTATTATTTATTCAATTTTATGTAAGCCTAAAGAAAGAGACAAATCCTGGGTAAACTATAAATATTTTGATAATACTCCGTTTACCCGGATGTAATCTGTGTTTTACGCCAAGCCAGGCTTAAGGTGACTTTATTTACACCTGTAATATTGTAAACATTGTCATAGAAAACCGGTGCTGTTTACCCGAAGCTACATTACTTATTTTAATCGATTTTTTAAATAGTTTTAGGGTTCCGTAGTAAACTAGGAACCCTTAAATATAGTTTTGCTATGTCTGTCTGTCTGTCCGCTGGATAGCTCAGTGGCAGTTAGTAGGTGCTAGATTTTTTTACAGTTTTATTTCATGAGTAATCATCACGTTACCGTCTGGGAATCGAACCAACTCAAATGTCAAAAATTAAACACTTTTTATTTATATGATGCCAATCGAGAGTGTACACCTAAAGAAATAATTCTTCTAAAATAACAGTATCGTAAAAAAAGGAATAGGGTAATATTACTAGATTTAAGTAAAAATTAAAAATGCAAGATTTTTTTTTATTGATGTTCGTGTTCCTGTTCATACCTCTAAACATAGCTACTTGTCATACAAAATCTATGAAAGTAGTATTACTCGCTATTAAAAAGAAGATAAAGTCTATTTGTACCAGAAAAGTCTATTACATTATTTTGGAGTAGGTACTTTCCTTTCGTGTAGGTACCATAGTTTTGGGATATCCGGTAGGTATATATCGCAACTCACAACTCATCCGGAATAGCACAAATAGGTAAAGTTATATTAAACCTAGACCTAAGCTAGATCTCATTCCAACATTCCTAACACTAACCTAATCCATAAATTAATTCCAGGAATATTCCATTGGAATTCCATTATAACGCCGTCGCATTAGTACAGGCGATAGAATTTGTTATTGTCACAGACCAAGATGTGGCTCGGTGGCAACGGAATTCGAAATTCAAATTCTCTTGTCTATTATACTCATTTGGTCATTTCTCCGAGCGTTTCAACCGCCGTGACTTCGGTGGCAGCCTTATTATGCGAAACCTGTGAGAGATGCATTAATTTTTGAATATGTTCGTAGACGTAACAGTTGACTTCTACCAAGATATCCAAATATCTCATGCTCACACGAAATGATCATGATGATCATGTGATGTTTCCTCTACCCTCGACTGGTATATTTTGTATACATTTAGTGAAATACCTAAAACAATTAAATAATACCTAGTACTTTCTAACCTAAAAGTGCACAGTTCCTGCCGTAGACTGCTATTTATTTGATTAAAAATGAAGCAATCGCATTGGAAGAATCAACTTTTGACAAAAATGTTGACTCAGGTATCTTGATACCTTGTGTAAGCAAACATGAGAGTTTTAGAGCAATATTATATTTTGAGGTTAGAAAGTAATTTCCTAAAGAAAGTAAGTAGCCAATTTTGCTGCAACCATTGGATGTCTACGTAACGCCAGCTCTAAAATGCCCCCAAAACCAATTGTTCAATTGTGCCATAATGGGCAGGACAAAGCGCTTTTCGTGACACCGCGCATATTTCGGCGCAACATCCTTAACAAAAGTTTATAGAATATAGCCAATCAAAACTTTGAGGGAGCAACTAACTAATTTAACTATTTTTAAATGGCGGTATTTTATAGATTGACATTCAAATTCATTGCCGTGGTGCATTTAACAGAGGGTGACATTGTCAACTAAAATCCAGGACCGTTTTTGAAAGGCAATTTAGTATGGCGTGCGGCTTCCATGTTTTATTTGTTCGTAGCAATTTTGTTATTTTGATGAAGGTAGATATATAAATTTTCCTTTACTTTTAGTCACTCGTAGACCACGACCCCGTAAAGTGTTAGAAACGTCGGAATGTAATTTTTGTATAATCCGTTTCCCTACTCTTTTTTCATAAAATTGTTTAAATAAGTATCTTGGCACAGCTTACACACATCGACGTAGTTCCACAGTAAGCTCAATTGAGGCTTGTGATGTGAGTACCAAGCGACGATATTTACAGTGTGTTATCATGACCCGGGCATTTACGAAAATGGGTAATCGTTTTCAAGTAAGTATTCAATTTTGACAAATAATTAAAGTGACCGTACAATTCATTTTATTTCCTCTGAACGATCAATGTAACGCGTGTGTACTGCTTAGTTGTCAAACAATGTGAGTTGCTGCGATTTGTCATTGTCAAGTGCAAATTAACAATAAATTTTGAAGTACATTGCTTCACCATTAACTTTTCTTAGAAAGTGAATTACCTTTAAAATTAGCATTTTCAATCGAATAATGTTTGGCTATAAATCTGCATTGCATTCCTCGGTTTTAATAAAAGCCAGTATCATGTTAACACACTGTATAATAGATAGACACTTAAATACATAGACAGCCACGACCAAGGAACAAATATTTGTGATAAATAAATACACAATTAATGCTCTCGCCGGGATTCGAACCTGGAACCTTCAGCTTCGTAGGAAGGGTCACTACCAACTAGGCTACGAAGGCTACCAAATAACACAACTAATCGGTAAACAGGCTTTATCAATGTCATAAATAAACGCTTACAACGTTAAAAACAAGCTGACACAGACAAAAAACAGTTGCCAAACAGCATCCCTTTGTTTTTCAAGGCTTTTCATTACGAATTGGTGTGCCTTTTTCATTTGCGTTACCATTTTCCACATTTAAAAGAGGACAGTGTGACTTCTGGCTCTTAAGACCTTTTAAACACGATACGTTTCAGTGCCTACTAAAAGTGATACGAGATCTGATCATCTTGGAAGAAATAGCGTAACTGCCAGTGGCGTGGAGGTAGATTTCAGTAATGTATTTTTTGGTTTTTTGTGCGTATTTCAGGAAACAGCTGCCACTTAGCGTGAATAACTGAGTAAATTGTGCGTTCAGTACTGAATTTTATTTAGGTCAAAGTTGCAGGTAAACATCCTTATAATCATTTGGAGCAGGGTCAGATCCTGTTAAGTGTGATTTATTTTTGTTTAGCATGGGTGCATGCATAGACTTATGGCAATTTCTATTTACGAGTACCTTCATATATTATGTGTTTATCTACGTAAGTACGTGCATTTTAACGCGATCTAGTGTTATACATATAGTTATTATAAGATCCCACAAGCTGGTCCGACGACCTGATCAAGGTCGCGGGAACCCGCTGGAAGTAAGCAGCGCAGAACCGGTCATATTGGTGATCATTGGGGGAGGCCTATGTCCAGCAGTGGACGTCTTTTGGCTGAAATGATGATGACGATGATTATAAGCTGTGCTTAGTTTGAGGCTCTCGTTACTTGTACAGTCGCCTTTAAATACATCGTAACGTCCGGAGTACTCAAAAATATCTGAACACGTCTCTATTGTTAGTGCAATAAAAACCAGGGTGCTTAGCCAAGTTGCCAATCGCTAACGCTCAATCGGCAATCGTAAACGAAAGGCAGCTATCTGTCTTTGTCGTATTAATATGAATGAGTGACGGAGAGGGAAAACTACGATACGCTACTAAGCGTTAGCGATCGGCAACTTGGCTAGATATTTTTGAACGCTCTGGACGCTACCCCTCCGACGTATCACATAGGTTCCGTGGTGTGAATATTAGTTTTAATTTTTTTTCTTAGCCTGCAATGGTGTACCACTGCTGGGCAGACGGCTCTCTATCAGATCTCCACAGCTCTCGGTTTTGTGCCAATTCTGGTCAATAGTTGACGAAGGCGTCCAGTGGCCTATTTTACCATAATTACAAGTGTGACAATTGTAAAATATTACTGTTACTGACATTACAGGCCTCCATAGGCTACGGCTACCTCTTACTATCGGACGGTCCATGTGCTTGTTTGCCACCAACATGAAATTATTACTAACAACGTTATCATATCGTTAACAAACTACTTTTTATTTTCCGAAACCCGTGACAATTGTCGCAAGGTTTAGTACAATTTTAATAAAATCTTGACATGAGGTTCGGTACTCGTACATGTCGGAATTTCGCTACAATTGTCGTGTTTTTTGTGACAATTGCAATTTTGCTCCGCAAAAAAGTAGTTTTTTGCTGCTGATTTATTAAAGTGTCTACCCAAAGGTTGTCTGGAAGAGATCGCTCTTTAGCGATAAGACCGCCTTTTGTTTACCTCTTTCAAACATGTACTTTTATTATTTGTTTTGTAATTGTCTTTGAGGTGCAATAAAGAGTTATTGTATTGTATTGTATTGTGTCTGAACTACATTTTATGTTGGTGGCAAACAAACGCACGGTCCTTCCGATGGTAAGCTGTATCTGTAGCCTATAGACGCCCCCAATTGGAGAAACAGTAAATTTACAATTGTAGCACTTGTCAACGTGGCGAAATTGGGGCTAGGTCGTCCCGCCATCTTCGCCTGGGCCTGCCCCGTCCCCGCCTAGCTTACGGCATCCACTCAGTGGCTGTAAAAGCCCACCTTGTTTTAACCATATACCTATAAGGCAGAGAGAATTATAATAATATATGTTTCCCACCATGTTTCAACATTGTGTCAAAATGGCAAGAGTTCAATTTTGCGCATTTGTGACATCTGTTTACTCGTTAACACATTGAGCGCGGGGAACTCCCGAGGGGAGTTCTCTGTGGGAGGTCCATTTTCGCTACAAAGCGGAAAAATCACGGGATCGGCTACGAGCGTAGCGCGTAGCACTCATCCGTAATGAAAGTGTTAAAGGGTTGAATAATAATGAAAATGTAATCTACGGACCATGCTTCTTCTAACTTCGAAATCCGCCAATTTCGAGGATTTGTCTCTGTCACGCTAATGACGTCTTCGTTGGAGTGACAAAGACAAATCCTCGAACTTTACGAATTTAGAAGTTTGCGGTAGTCGGCCAGCAGGCCTAGTCAAGATGCCTTTCTGCAATCGTATACGATAAGCGATAAGTCACGTGACCATAATAAAGTGTGGAAATGGTCACGTGACTTTTCGTACGACTGGCATTCTCGTACATTTATTTTATGACTTGTTGTTGTATTCTGGTCATTTTTTTCCGTAACTCGACATCAAACGTGCCTATTTTGCATGGTCCCAACGTCGGCCCAGTATTTGTTGGGGACTTCACATACACCCTTGAATTTCTTCGCAGGTTTCCTCGCGATGTTTCCTTCACCGTAAAGCACTTGTGAATATCAAATATCATATTTCGTACATAAGTTTTTTTTTAAAACTCATTGGTACGAGCCGGTGATCGAACTCACGACCGCTGCGTAGCATTTTATTATTTATTGCTTATCGTTTACGATTTCAGAATGGCATCTTGGCTAGGCCTCATCATCATCATCATATCAGCCGAAAGACGTCCACTGCTGAACGTAGGCCTCCCCCAAAGATTGCCACAATGACCGGTCCTGCGCCACCCGCATCCAGCGGACTCCTGCGACCTTCACCAGGTCATCGGTCCACCTTGTGGGGGGCCTACCCACGCTACGCCTTCCGGTACGTGGCCGCCACTCAAGAACCTTCCCGCCCCAACGGCCATCGGTTCTACGCGCAATGGCTTGACTAGGCCTGTTGTACTCTAAATATGCATTTAGACCAAACGAGCATTCGCTCATTCTATTTCCCACTTTACGAAATTCGTTCGTTACACAAAACGTGATTCGTCGAAATTCGTCGATTTCGTAGAGTATCCCCCACTCTAAGAATGAGCGAATGCTCGTTTGGTTTAGATCCACCTTTAGACAATCTTCAAAACATATTTGTTCGCTATTACTTAAGTGTCGTTGAAATAAAATATTAAATGGCACGACTTTTCTTTGAACACTGCTATTTCGAAGAACAATCCTAATTCTAATCAAATAGATTGGCTTCAATCTGTTTCACACAAAGGCGAAGCCCGAAGCAAAAGCAATATTTGCCTGATCATTACGACCCTAAATGTACACCGAATTAATAATACTTACCTTTTGGCGTTTTAAGTGCTCAATTACTTGGACAAGGGTAATTTGTACCCTTACCACATGTTTCAGAGAGAAATCGGGTAGACTTAATTCGAAACGCTGGGGGGTTACCATGACGTACTAATGTGAATAATCAAGTTCGAAAAACCCGGGCAGCTCGAAGGTGTTGATACGTTTTCTCGCCAGTCTGCCTGCGACCACGGGTGTAACGTCATGGCCAAAACGTCAGAATAAATTAAACGTAAGTTTGCATGATTAAGACCAGTTTGTTGTTAAAATAAGACTATACGAGTCGTATATTACTGTCTCTTTCCCTTAACCTAAGCTGAATCGCATTAGTACGTCATGGTAAACACCCCCCCCCCCCCTTTTAAAGTAAAAAGGCGGCAAATTCAAACCCCTTGTTCATAAACGGCTCCTAACTTAACAAACCGCAAAGTATTGTTTGCCCCTTTCAGTCTTATCAATATGTAAATAAGCCAGAAAGGGACAAACAATACTTAGCGGCTTGGTTGGGGAAAGTTTCTTTGGAAAGCCAACTAATTTAATTTGCTGCCTGGCGGCTTATGATAGTCCCATATTTAATCGTTTGTCGTCGTTGCCATCACGTTCAAACAAGTATGTATGATAAACGATAAACGACTGACCACCATAAGCCACCTGTTTCTACTGACAAGCTGTCAATCAATTTATTTCATCTTGATTGCTCCAATAAAACAGCTTAATCTACAAAAGGTGATCTATTAGGTAGGTATTCTGTAGATTCTGTACCAAGCAATCTTAAGACAAGAAAATATTTTTGGCGGTGCATTTGGTAAACCGTAGAACAAATACAATGTACAATTCTGAAGTCCTATCACGAGCATCGAATGTATTTTTGGAGCACAATATGTTTCTGTCATGTAATAAAACTATGAAAACGGATAAGCTCGCGTATATTAACTTTAACTTCATTCCGACGATTCG
>JALPQI010007495.1:0-47385 GCA_025490895.1 Thaumatotibia leucotreta
ATGGTCATATTCCGTTATTTTAAACCTCGTGTTTCCGTATTAGAAAAGCACTAAGACAAACATCACCTTAATTCATTCTAAAAGGCTGTCTAGACGAACAACTTATATACAAAAAATATCCACGAACTGTATAATTGGTGGCTCGCTTTTGTTTCAGGAGTTCGTCGGAGATATCGCCGGGGCTGTGACCAGCAGCGACGTGGCCGAAGAATTCGTGATCGAATGCATCGGCACTCTCAGCAACATACTGGACTTCAACGGCGCTATCGACATATTTGCCGTTGTCGAGCGGTACAACCTCATTCCGTGTATCATGAAGATATTGGATCCTGGTAAGAAACTTTCTTGAAATAGATTCAACAGATCAATTGGTAAACCTTTTCTACGCCAAAGAGTAATATTATATTATAACATATATCCACACCACAGGTTCAAAGCCAAAGATTGATTAATTACAGGTGTAGGTCTACATAATCCATAGTGTAGACCAGACCCACACCTATGAACAAACAAAACATAGAAGTTTCACGCCATACTAAATTGCCTTTTAACAAAACGATCCTAAAAATATTGTTAAAAGGCGTCACTAGAGCTGCCATCCGTCTGGGTTTCCGTCCGGGATACTTTTCATAATTATGAAGAAACACCTCATTGTATTTAAATATTTATCGTCATTATTGTGTGAAAGTCAAGTCCAGGAAAGAAGGGTTTTACGTCAAGTACCCGGACGGGTTTATTCGAGTCCTGTTTTCGCGAATTTCGACAGGACAGCCTTAGTATTGTCAACCCCTCTTTAGTATTGAATTGGATTCATGTAATCATGTTATTTGTCCATTTAGTCCTGGGCTTGCCTCTGCCTCTTTTTCCCTGCTTTTCCTTTAATTATAGTTTGTAGTAGTCTATATAGGTATATGTTGTCTGTTTGTATTTTGACAGCCTCCGTAGCCTAGTTGGTAGTGACCCTGCCTACGAAGCAGGAGGTTCCAGGTTCGAATCCCGGCGAGGGCATTATTTGTGTATTTATTTATCACAAATATTTGTTCCTTGGTCATGGCTGTCTATGTATTTAAGTATCTATATGTATTTATCTATTATATATATCGTCGCTTGGTACCCACATCACAAGCCTTAATGAGCTTACCGTGGGACTAAGTCGATTTGTGTAAGATGTCCCACGATATTTATTTATTATTTATTTGTATAGGTACATATGTGTTGTTTTTGCCCATTCTACACTCTCGTTTTTCTGACCCGTGCCACAGACAGCAGCAGCGACCCCGAGCTGGTGCTAGAAGGCGTGGTCCTGACAGGCACGCTAGCCGCGTCGGCGCGCTGCGCGGGCGCTCTAGCCCGCGCCGGCGCGCCGGCCGCGCTGGTGGCGCTGCTGCGCCTGCGCCAGGCCGACGACGAGCACGTGCTGCAGACCGTGTTCGCCTTCCGCCAGCTGCTCGCGCACCGCCCCACTGCCGAGTACCTCGTGTCGCGCACAGGTAATACCGCACACGGGCAGCGACCCCCGCGCTGGTGGCGCTGCTGCGCCTGCGCCAGGCCGACGACGAGCACGTGCTGCAGACCGTGTTCGCCTTCCGCCAGCTGCTCGCGCACCGCCCCACTGCCGAGTACCTCGTGTCGCGCACAGGTAATACCGCACACGGGCAGCGACCCCGCGCTGGTGGCGCTGCTGCGCCTGCGCCAGGCCGACGACGAGCACGTGCTGCAGACCGTGTTCGCCTTCCGCCAGCTGCTCGCGCACCGCCCCACTGCCGAGTACCTCGTGTCGCGCACAGGTAATACCGCACACGGGCAGCGACCCCGCGCTGGTGGCGCTGCTGCGCCTGCGCCAGGCCGACGACGAGCACGTGCTGCAGACCGTGTTCGCCTTCCGCCAGCTGCTCGCGCACCGCCCCACTGCCGAGTACCTCGTGTCGCGCACAGGTAATACCGCACACGGGCAGCGACCCCGCGCTGGTGGCGCTGCTGCGCCTGCGCCAGGCCGACGACGAGCACGTGCTGCAGACCGTGTTCGCCTTCCGCCAGCTGCTCGCGCACCGCCCCACTGCCGAGTACCTCGTGTCGCGCACAGGTAATACCGCACACGGGCAGCGACCCCGGGCTGGTGGCGCTGCTGCGCCTGCGCCAGGCCGACGACGAGCACGTGCTGCAGACCGTGTTCGCCTTCCGCCAGCTGCTCGCGCACCGCCCCACTGCCGAGTACCTCGTGTCGCGCACAGGTAATACCGCACACGGGCAGCGACCCCGGGCTGGTGGCGCTGCTGCGCCTGCGCCAGGCCGACGACGAGCACGTGCTGCAGACCGTGTTCGCCTTCCGCCAGCTGCTCGCGCACCGCCCCACTGCCGAGTACCTCGTGTCGCGCACAGGTAATACCGCACACGGGCCGCGACCCCGCGCTGGTGGCGCTGCTGCGCCTGCGCCAGGCCGACGACGAGCACGTGCTGCAGACCGTGTTCGCCTTCCGCCAGCTGCTCGCGCACCGCCCCACTGCCGAGTACCTCGTGTCGCACACAGGTAGACGCCGCAATAGTACATTGTGTATTAAGGGCGGTAAGTAAGAATTTGTGAACGAGTGTGAAAGCAAAGCCCAAGCCGAAGACGCGGGCTTTACTTCACACGAGTTCATAATTCTTGTACCGCCCGTGGCACACACAATGTTTTTCATCACACCTGTGAGGCAAAAAAGTAAATAAAACAATATTTTTCACAAAACTACTCTAAAATGGTCTAAATCAGGGATGACTTAATTTTATTATTTTCACAAAAGAAATCCCGGCGCGGCGAGGCGCGACGCACGCCGCGCCGCGCTAGTGCGACGTAATGTTGTATGAAAATCCTTGACAGCCTACTAGGATGTAATGACGTACCTACGGCGCGCATCGCCGCAGCGCATTGGCGCATTTACCGAACAGGTGTGATGAAAAACAGTATAATATCACGCTCGCACTGATGTATTGGAGCGAGGGTGATAGACTACTTTATGTATCAAGTTAAACCTAACGCAATCGTTACTTGCCAACGCATGGTATGGCTACCGTTTTTTTCATCGACCGTGGTTAGTCTGCGTCGTATTTTAATAAAGGGCCTATAATTGGCGCATCCAATAGCAATCGCAAACAATGTAAACAAACCGTTCGAATAATATCCATAATCTAGCACTATTTATTAACCGACTTCGAAAAAGGAGGAGGTTTACAATTCGACGAAATTTTAATTAATATTCGAAAGCTATTCAAGTATTTGTTTCTAGTAGTCATCGTCTCATTTTGTTGAGTGGTGGAAGGAAACTCCTTAACGATTAGGAGTTAGGGGATAATTATTGATAACCTATTACAAATGATATATTCGAAACATATTCAACATACAGCTTTGGTTGACCCGTTTGCGTGGAGAGTGGGTGGGTCTGTGGCCCTTGGGTTGACAGACTGACAGCCTGGGTTATCCCCTCGGGTTCACGTGAAGAGTACTCTCAGGCCTACGGCCCTCAGGTTGGTAAACTAACAGCTTGGATTAACCCGAGGGATGGGGTTCGTGTATCGGGTACCCTCGAGCTTGTGGCCCTCGGTTTGATAGACGGACAGCTTGGGTTAACCCCTCGGGTCTACGGCCCTCGGGTTTGGGTGGAGAGTGTCGTCGAGCCTGCGGCCCTTGGGTTGACAGACTGACAGCCTGGGTTATCCCCTCGGGTTCACGTGGAGAGTACTCTCACGCCTACGGCCCTCGGGTTGGTAAACTGACAGCTCGGAATAACCCGAGGGATGGGGTTCGTGTATCGGGTAGTCGGGTACCCTCGAGCTTGCGGCCCTCGGTTTGATAGACGGACAGCTTGGGTTAACCCCTCGGGTCTACGGCCCTCGGGTTTGGGTGGAGAGTGTCGTCGAGCCTGCGGCCCTTGGGTTGATAGACTGATAGCCTGGATTAACCTGCGTTTGGCGCTTCGCGTTGTTTACGTACTGTAATGATTTTTTTGTTACCTATAGACACGCCGCCAAACGAGAAAATTGCTGAGAAACCTGTTTCTATTGTAGTGTTTACTTCGTCCAAAATTAACGAAATGAACCAGAGCTGACGAAGCTGCCTCACCGCTTATTGTTGTCTCTTTGCGCCTCTGTAAAGGTATGTAATTATTGGGTACTATTATTATGAAGACTCGTCGTTGTTCTTGGCATGTCTATACTCGTACTCTATTTGCATAGATCCTCCTAATTAGTAATGTTAACATATTGCGAAATGGTTATCGCTGCGGAGTATGGACCTTACAGAAAACGGCCCAACATGCACTTTGTTCGGTACAAATTATAATACATTTTTTTTTGTTATACAGAAGCTCCAGCATATCTTATCGACCTTATGCAAGATAAAAATGTGGAGATCAGAAAGATGTGCGACTCGTGCCTCGATATTATATCTCAAATGCAAAACGACTGGGCAGAGAGAATTAAGGTATGCAAATATATCAAGTATGCTGTAGGAATATTTTTTTTAAAGGTAATACAATAAATATTCATACAGTAATTTGTTCCTGTTGCTGCAATACGGGGTACGCACTCCCGTTGCCTTGGCTTGGTCCGAGAATCCCTTACTTATTTAAGAATAATTATATTTTACAATCGAAAATCTTTTTCTAACACATAGGTTACAAAAAGAGTACCTGATACGAATTCTAGTTATACCTTGCTTTATTAAATGTACCTGTACTTTGTACGCAGATTATACCCATTTTTACGGTTGACCGTTAGCGATTGGCATCTTGGCTACGTACTGGGGCCTATTTCTCGTAACTATTAGTTTACAAGTATATTAGTTATTAGTTACTAGTGAAAATTTTACAAGTCCTAATATTTTCTGTTTCTCGAAAATAATTATTAGACTGGTAACTAATATTGGTACACTAATAAAAAATATTAGTCCAGCTTGGCTGATTGGGGTATTACCCATGCTTTATTACATATTAAAAAAAAATAAACATTGGCGGTAAAAAGCAAATTGTTTGTTTAGTTAAAATAAAATATTTAAATTTATTAAAAATGGAAATTAGCGCGGTAATGCCGCTAGTTTGTTAGGCACCTTTGCACCGGGAATGTTACGGGGTGGGTTATTTGATTGATTGGTGCTTAAATTCGTTTAGCTTTAAGGTTCTTTAGTTAAGTTTAAATTAGTATTATAGTATTTGGTCTTGTTGTTTATTATAATTGAATGAATTAAATTATTGAATACAATGGAAAAAAAAAAAATGTATATGAAGTTGATGGTTTTGGGGAATATATTGGAAGCCAGATATATTTTATTTGGACGGTTTTCGGACACGTTAACCTAAATAGATAAATGTAAAAAGGGGGGGAATTAACAATTTTAATTATTTCTCATCCGAATCTGCCCAAATTTTATAATTTTCTTTAGTTAACTGCGATAAGTAACACGCTAATAGCTTAGACTAATATTTTTTACCAAGCTTTGGCGACTAATAGCTTTATGAGTGTATTTTACAAGTGTAGTTATTTTTCTTTGTATTCGAGAAACCAAAACCAAAGTAGTTCTAATAATATTAGCTAATATTTATTAGTTGGTAACTAATAACTAATATTTTATTAGAGTGGCTTCGAGAAACGCAAATTTGTAAACTTGTAAAAAATATTAGCCCGTGGACTAATATTACTAGTCTAATAAGGTGCGAGAAATAGGCCCCTGGTCACATACATTAAGATTAACTCCGACGTGGAACTGCCCTAATAATAATGTGTTTGCAGGTGGAACGGTTCCGCTGTCACAACGGGCAATGGCTGTCCGTGGTGGAGAGCCTGGGCGCCGAGGGCGCGGGCGCGACGGACGCGGCCGACGAGCTGCCGCCCTACCTGTCCGCCGAGTACCTCACCACGCACCGCCTGGCCACCTCCGGTACTGTATAACAATGGCTGTCCGTGGTGGAGAGCCTGGGCGCCGAGGGCGCGGGCGCGACGGACGCGGCCGACGAGCTGCCGCCCTACCTGTCCGCCGAGTACCTCACCACGCACCGCCTGGCCACCTCCGGTACTGTATAACAATGGCTGTCCGTGGTGGAGAGCCTGGGCGCCGAGGGCGCGGGCGCGACGGACGCGGCCGACGAGCTGCCGCCCTACCTGTCCGCCGAGTACCTCACCACGCACCGCCTGGCCACCTCCGGTACTGTATAACAATGGCTGTCCGTGGTGGAGAGCCTGGGCGCCGAGGGCGCGGGCGCGACGGACGCGGCCGACGAGCTGCCGCCCTACCTGTCCGCCGAGTACCTCACCACGCACCGCCTGGCCACCTCCGGTACTGTATAACAATGGCTGTCCGTGGTGGAGAGCCTGGGCGCCGAGGGCGCGGGCGCGACGGACGCGGCCGACGAGCTGCCGCCCTACCTGTCCGCCGAGTACCTCACCACGCACCGCCTGGCCACCTCCGGTACTGTATAACAATGGCTGTCCGTGGTGGAGAGCCTGGGCGCCGAGGGCGCGGGCGCGACGGACGCGGCCGACGAGCTGCCGCCCTACCTGTCCGCCGAGTACCTCACCACGCACCGCCTGGCCACCTCCGGTACTGTATAACAATGGCTGTCCGTGGTGGAGAGCCTGGGCGCCGAGGGCGCGGGCGCGGGGGACGCGATGTATCTCCGTCTCGGTTGTCTTAAAACACGAACGAAGTGTTTGAAACCGACGCGAGAGAGAAAAAAACCTACGTTTCAAAACGCATATCATAAAATGTCAATGTTTACTCGAGAAATAAAAGACAATCTCGACAGTACCTACCAACCAACTGGAGCGTACAAAAAGTAGCATGAAAGTTCATTCCTGCAGGCGTGCAGTAAGGTGTCACCTTCTTTGCCTATGTTTACACGCGCTTTCTGAGCATATGCATTGTAAGGAAACTTTAGTATTTGAACAGTTGAGATTATTACATATTCAAACAAAAAATATACTGCATGACAGTATAAACTAAAGCACTGTACAATTTAAACTACACAATATTAGAAACAAAATGATATATGTATGATTGAATGTATTTTTTTTTTCAGATTCCCAGATATCACTTAACGACGATTCGGACAGTTTGTCGGGTGAAGTTGACGTACATCGCACTAATGGAAGGTGATTAATTTTGTTTTCCCAGTTCGCTTTGTAAAAGGCAGAGGTAATTCTGCTATATATCTATTATACCTACAAACTACAAATAATAAATCGCGCCACAAGGGCGTAAAATGTTTCAGAAAACAACAGTTTTTTTTATTTGTTCAATGTAGCAAAGAATTCTTAGATATGTATAAGCTTGATCGTGATGACGGATATTGATAATGATCACAAAGGCAAAACTGCGTAGTCTTTAAAATTAAAAGCTTTGCCCGGAGCATTATCTTCTAGCATCTAAGAAAGGTGACATTTTGATTCCCCCCTAGCATAGAAGTTAGTGTTGTTAGTTATTATTATTAATATGTGATTAATATTTTCTGTTTATTGCAGAAATACTGCTGATAGACTATCAGACGAAATATACGGAACAGATACCCTGGCTGAGAAAGCTGTTGAAAGTGATGCTTTATATGCTAACAACCTCAAAGTACTTTCTTAAATGTTCATCCTTTTTTTGTTATTGTTATATTTACTATTATTGATATGACACTACGAATATGTATGCTGTCAACTGATGTCTACTGATATGGATGGCTTATCGCACTAACTTATATGATCTCAAAACAAATGTATGTGAATGTATTACACTCGAAATGTAGCTGGGCTTTCTTAAATCTTTTAGTCATGTGCTAATGTAACCCTCAATACATGCATGAATTTATTTCATTGCTTGTTAGTATTGTTTCAAGTATGTTTGATAGTTTTTATGTTCACCAGGACCATAATATAGTATTTGGATTATATAGACACATATGCTCGGCTTAGGAAGGCACCACTGCAATTTGTAACCTAGTCTCTAATTTTTATTTGTTTATGATTTCTAATATTATTAAAAAAGTCTAATACAGTTACTCGTCTTTAATTGTAAGATCCTATTCCTTCTTACGTCCTAGGTCTATTTTATCAAGATAGCTGCAGAAGTGTCTAAAAAAAATACAGACGTCACTAGTAATTGCAAAGCTACATGCCTATATGTCGAGGGGCCGCACATAGTGTGCCAATAAGAGGGATAGACATAGTCACTTACTACTAAGAAGATACTTGTGTGTGTGGCACTTAGACTTAGCATCTAACACACACACACACAAAAAATAGTGGCACAGTGATAAGGACGGACGATTATCGTTCCTTTTCACTTCCACTAGTAAAAAGTTTCATAAGACCATCCCTTTCGTTCTTGCTATTATTATTACCATACGTCGCACTCCAGCGGGCAGTTTGGTGGCATGTCAAAATGATAGATAAGGTTCACAAATACATCAATTCATTTTCAAATAAGCAGAAGTATTTGTACTTAGTATTTGGTACCTAGTATTTATAATGTACAATTCTAAATATCTTAGAAACTAAGGTAGTACGTTAGTAGCGTATTATTTTTTAGCTATGTCATGCGAATATATCATAAATATTAATAATATATTCGCATAACATAGCTACTTAAGTAAATTAAATATTTTACATACTAGTCAATTGTATTTTTCTAAATTGCCGGCGGTCAACGGTCAATGAAGTGTGTTTTGGTTAACATTATTTGTAGTCTTCCTCTTCGTTTTGAATTAGACTATTTATTATTTTTAGTGTCGATTCCCGGGATTCGATTTTAAGATACTTTGTAATTTCAGATACTTATACTTGTTTTCCTTTAGGGTGCAGGCGTACTTTTGACAATTTGTTCATAGTCTTGTTTATTACATTAAAGGAAGACTGTATTGGTAAATTCGAATTTTGCAAAAATTTTATGTTATTTTTTATCTCGGAGAAATGTGTAATTGTGTATGAATAAACTTCACTTCCTCTTCTACGCTGGCTATAGCGAATACACGTTTTGCTTCTTTTCAACGAATTCAAATAAACTGTTACAAATACTATATATTATCCGTGCGGTGACGGAGTAAGAATACAAAAATCACCGCCCTTCTCTTCCCGTGGGTGTCGTAGGAGTCGACTAAGGGAAATACTGAGTATCCAGCTTCTCAGCCGGTGGTAGGGTATTTTTACTAGTACCCGCCTGGTTGGCTACCACCGTACATTCGGTGTAAACGCCCGTGAAATGACTTTCCTTCGTGTTTGCCGTGTTTCGGGGTCAGCCGGTGTATTTACCAGCATCTAACGGGCCAGCAAGGCGGTGGCAACTAACAGGTTACTGATTGTCTCCTGTTCGTTGCCGCCGCGATTTGGGCTCTACTTTTCACTTACGATCAGGTGAAGTGGAGCCACTTTGTTGTGCCAACGTTATTTTTATTGGGTCGGCAACGCGCATGTGACACCCTGAGGTTGCAGGCGCCCATAGGCTACGGTGACTGCTTTCCATCAGGCGGGCCGTATGCTTGTTTGCCACCGACGTGGTATAAAAAAAAAAAAAAAATACTAAATACATTTTAATACTCGTAAGTTAAGATTTTTTTTGTGAACCTTACGTTGCCACGAAACTGCCCGCAAGAGTGCGACGTATGATTATTACGTTGTCAAATCCATATCCATATTCTAAATCCATGCTATATGTCCATAGCGAATTTCACTCGTATAAGATTCGACATGAAGTTAGTTTAAGATCCTATGACGTCACATCATGGCCGACACCGTTTTCAGAGTACAAAAATAAAACAAATTTTTCAATGAAAAATATGTCATCAAACACTTTTAATACACCGTAATCGAAAAATATTGATCTTTTCAATAAATACTACAGAAAATAACATGAATGTAGGATTAATATGGATTTGACAACGTTATAATAATAGCAAGAACGAAAGGGATGGTCTTATGAAACTTTTTACTAGTGGAAGTGAAAAGGAACGATAATCGTCCGTCCTTATCACTGTGCCACTATTTTTTGTGTGTGTGTGCATTAGATGCTAAATGTAAGTGCCAGACAAATGCGTTGAATACGTCACTAAGTGCCACACACACAAGTATCTTCTTAGTAGTAAGTGACTATGTCTATCCCTCTTAGTGGCACACTATGTGCGGCCCCTCGGAAAATAAGAATTTGTTGCACTAAATTTGATATGAGTCATGTAGCCTATTATCTAGCCCCAAAGAAAAACGAACTAGAAGGTATTTTTATTTTTTTTAATATAATTTTATTAATCATACAAAACATTTAAACACGAAACTAAGCTCTGAAATGGAATTCGAGATCAAAAATGTAAACAATCTATGACAATGACATGACATTACAAAGTCAATGTTAAAGTGACATTCCAGGGGTATAAAACATTTTATATCGAATGCACCTTTGTAAATTAACGTCGCATTTTGCTATTGGTTTTTTATTTTATTTTATTTAACACTTCACTTACAACTATGCTTATACGTACAGGTACTAAACCTAAGACAATGTTTTCTGTGTAGATGTATGTAAATGAAGCTATTCCTTCATTCAACCTATTTACATCATTGTCTGGCACGTTAGAAGACTGT
This sequence comes from Thaumatotibia leucotreta, assembly GCA_025490895.1. NCBI lineage: Eukaryota > Metazoa > Arthropoda > Insecta > Lepidoptera > Tortricidae > Thaumatotibia > Thaumatotibia leucotreta. The sequence goes on from JALPQI010007495.1 coordinate 10,582, forward strand.
TGACTTGACAGTAAGATCGTTGTGTCAAATGTCAAAGGCTGATTACGATCAATATCGAAATAACTAATAGAATACATAAATAATATTAATAGTGGAATATTAGCTTTAAATGTTGTTTCTCTTTACAGGTAAGAGATTTAATTTACGGTTTTAGGTCTTAATATAATTTGCATGTTACGTTGTTTAAGTACTTATAAAATATGTAATAAAAATGTCCTCTTTACAGAGCAACGCAGTTGGGATTTTATTTCACTATAAATTCGGAAATTATATATAAACTTATTATATGTAGATGGGCATTTTCACTTCTAGGTACACCCAATTAGCTTAACTCTCACAAAAAAGTTAACATTGATGTCAGCTTTGTAACGACAATTAAGCATTAAATATTATCAAAAATATTTTTTAATCATTTAATCCAGAAAGAATACGCGTAAATGCAATGTAAAAACACGAATAATGTGGATTTACGTAAATATTTCATGCTTAATTGTCGTTACAAAGCTGACATCGAAGTTAACTTTTTTGTGAGAGTTAAGCTAATTGGGTGTCCCTAGAAGTGAAAATGCCCAGATACGCGAAAATCAAAGTATGTTCGATACACAAAGTATCACAATCGTTAACATATTTTTGGAAATGACAATAAAAAACATACATCTGAGTGTCGACGGTTCCTGATTACAAAAATAAAACCTAGAAAATTTGCTAGAATGATGTAAATAATCAACATAATCAATGTTTGAAAACGAATGTCGTGTTACTTTAATCTTTAGGATAGTCGGAGTACGAATTTCAGTCTTCATCTTAGTTACGTTACGATCGAATCCATTTCGATTTAAATATGAAAATGATTGATTTGTAGGTAAAAATACTAAAATCTGTATACTTTGTAATGCTAAATTTTAGGAGTAAAAATTCATAATACAGTCATTTGGTGCACCCTCTTGTTTTGATTTTTGAAGTACATAGTTATAAATGCGAACCCTCTTAAATGGTTCTTAGTGTAGTTACCGTATTAAATTACGTATAAACTAGTTATTGTTATAACTGCGAACCAAATGTTTAAGATTTCTTATCATTGCCAGTAGTATAAATTAAACACCTTACATTTTATTAAAAGTAGCGAAATATATCATTAAAAAAATTATATATTTCGCTTAATGTTATGTATTAAAACTTTGTAGAATATTTAAATATTTTGCGTACCGTCAGTGACGGTAAATACCCATTTTTTATAAGTATTTTAATGATTTTAGATTACCCCCCTCTCGTGATTATTTTTTTGTGGTGGTATCCCATTTGTTTACATGTTTGATCTCCAATTCGATTTCATACCTTATAGGCCCTCTGAGAATTTAGACAAGTTTCTGGATCTGACGCCTCAATGCTGCCGCCCTGGTGAACGTCATTTCAGAAAACCTTCGTTCAAGAAACAAGTCCGCTCCGGTTTGCCCGCCGCGTGCCGTCCGTTCCGTCGCATCACGCGCCTGCGCCAGTTAGCGGTGTCTATCTATACAATTTCTTTGAGGCGGGCGTCCATCCCGGGTAATCCGCGTAAGCTAGCGTATGCCCTTAGAATACATTTGTCACCACCCCAACTCTTCCCGCGGATGTCATAAGAGTGTACTAAGGGATTGAAGTGTGTGACCATTCTTTGATAGAAGATCGATGATGGGCAGCAGCGTCATCGTAGTGGACTCATTACTGCGGTCGCCAATCCGCTTGCCCAGTGTGGCTATTATGGGCATTTACCTCCTAATGCGTCTATACGCATAGTTAATAGGAGAGGCCACGTCCAGCAGTGGACTATCATAGGCTGATGATGATGACCTAAAATGGTGTACCGTGTTACTGACTGTTAGACTGAATCAAACAGGATATTGCAACAATAGGTACACTTGGTACACCCCTTTCACTATCCTCCTAAATAAGGCATTGTGTACAAAATTTTGCACATATTCCATAATTTATTTGAACTAAGTTCTAATTTCAAAAACTTCGCATCTATACTGGGTCTCAGTAGGCTACCGCAAATGTAACATACTGCTGCCGTAGCTGATATGCGAATTATACATCGAAACTCCTAACAAAAAGGCCGAAAGGTAAATCCACCTGTTTTTAAAAGATAAGCAACCAAGCTCTTTAGAGTATTATATTCTTTGAAGCAACGCAACGCGACCGACAAAAGGCGGAGAACTAGGTGCGATCAATATGCGAAATGAATCCACACTCGCGTTCGCAGCTTCGTGCCGAGATTCGCTTACGAGTGGGGAGCGGATTATATCCGCTGACGGTAAAAAAAGGCGATTAATTCTAATTTTCTATAGGAAGCCTATTCTTTGTCGATTCTCGTTAAAAGTACTTAAACAGAAATTATGGTGTTAGTGAAAGGTTAACTTCTTTATCCATGAAAAAGGCGATCAAATATTAAAAAAAAATTATGATATTATTTGAACGCTTCCTTTATAACAAATTTGACGTTTAACTTGACACAATCATTGACAATTTGGCATTGCTATTATTGATAAAATTTTCTGAAAGGAAGCGTAAAAAAGATTTTGTCGGAGCTTCTCATTTGAGTAATATAAAATTCACAATGAGTATTAACAGACTACCGTTATTATTGAACAAAATTCCAGCATTTAGAGTGAACCCTGCGGTGTGCCGCACTGTGAGCACCAAAAAAGAAGATGTAGAAACTCATACAGGCCAAGTAATCCATCCATACCATTTCTTATGTATACTATCTAAGATATTTTCTTAATTCCACACAGAAATGTTTGCCAAATAAGAATATTGATGAAAGTACCCGTAACAACGACGAAAACAATATTATATAACAACCGCACCACAGATGCATCATAAAACTGAGTTACAGGACCTGAGCCACCAAGCTTTTATTTGACGCCTTCCAAACACTCATTTTCATCGATTTCATACATTCGGCGCCGGTGACACAGATCTGTGATCAAAAGATTCTTACTTCTATGCCAGTGATATGCATACATGGTCAAAATAACCTTATTCCTACGCTACTACCATAAAACTGACATTCTAACTCCTACGCCAGACAGACAAAATACAAACATTTTTAACACAAATGTTTTGTTGCCTGCATAGGAGTAAAATCTCTCTGGTCACATGTGCCACTGGCATAGGAGTTCTATAAGATAATTTCAATTGGTATAGCATTAGCACTTAGTGAAACAGTACTGGAGGCGAACATGTTAAGACCTAACTAGATGGAATATCATAAGCTGGTTATTACATTTGACAATCTTTCTTATTTTTAGAAATGGAGTTCAGATGACTACAGGCTTGCTAGATTCGAAAATGCTCCTAAGCAAGTTAATCCCAATTGGGCTATAAAACTTATAGCAGGGGTACCTACAAAGCAGACAAGCCAAAGAGTGGTGTGGTGTGATGGAGGCAGCGGACCTGAAGGACATCCTAGGGTTTACATTAATCTGGTAAGAGTATAAGATTGTTTCTCTGTTCATGGCAAATACTCAGAGAGATGAGATGTAAATAGTTTCAAGTTTTGCTTTAATATAATTTTATATAATAATTCATATTTTTCAGGACAAGCCTGGCAACCACTCCTGTGGGTATTGTGGATTACGTTTTGAGAAGAAAGACCATCATTAAGATTATTAAAAATTTGGAATATGTCTTAACCTCATTTGAAAATACTAGTGATCTATTTGATTGTTATTTTGCTTAGTAAATAAATAAAATGTAGGTGTAATAAATAATTTATTAACTTTACCTCTTCAGTTTATATTTCAATATATTTGGGGACAGTGAGATCCTTATGAATTGAATTAGTAGTTTTGACCTGATACTTGATCCAACAATAGGGATGATGACTGTAGTTAAAATAAATTATTTAACATTATGCACAACATAATACACAAAGAAATTATTACTAAGATGTAGATTGTAGTAATTTTTATACAGAACTTCTATTTAATAAATTGAAAAGAACTTCAAAGAGTAGGTCATTTGGCAGTACTCAAACGTAACGTCACTTTTGAGTATTTCATATAAAATTCCCTAGTGGTGATTGTTTTGACAGTTCGAAAAAATATGCTGATTTGACTTGCCAGTCATCATGCCTATTATATTGATTTTAACCTCTTGACCCCCAAAGATGACATGTGAGATCTTTATAGAATTGTGCCCCTCACACCCAGGGCAGCATTAGATGTTGAATCCATTGAAAAAACTGATCTTTAATTTTATTTGACATTATTTATATACAAACCAAATTGTTACTCCCTGGGCAGCAGGGCATTCAAAATGTTAAAAAATCTCTCACCTCCCCTTAACATAAAATACAATCTCAACAGATACTTATGCAAAAAACAATAATAAAAGGTAGTAAATCTAAATAAAGTACAGTAAGTAATCACAATATTATCAATGTATTCTAGTCTATCAAACAACTTTTAAACCTCCTAGTCAATTTTTTTTTCATTTGAAAATAATTTGTCATTGTTAAAGATTTTCCAATTTAATTTTGAATAGGCTTTTCATAATTATTTAAATCAACCTTGAGTAAGACTTGTTCAGTGACTGAGCTGGATCACAAGGCTGCTCATTATGTGTAGGTCTGGCTATTAAAAGGCAACATCCAAATTTATTTTAGTGTTAAATTTTGTTATGTGTAATATCAAATATGAAGATTATACCCAACCTGGATTGTATCTCATTCAGATTCTTGAAACTCATTCATAATTTTTTAATTAATGATATTTAATTTCAGTAACAACATGAAGTCATTTTCAGAAGAATTATAATATATAATAATAATATAATAATATGTTTATTGCATACCATGGTATTGGCATACCCGTTGGGGTGTAGCAAGATAGTATTTTAACAATTATCCCACAGCATAGAGTTTATAAAATGTACACTGTACAATTTGTGTATCAATTGGCCTCATTAGTTAATTGATTATGCAATGAAATTTAAAAGTTACATCATTTGATTGTCTAAATATTAAATACCAAATTTTCAATTTAATTTACTTCTCTGGAGACATTGAATTCTCATTTTGCAATTGTAGTCTGATATCAATGTTAGACTGAAGAAGATCTTTTAATTTCTGGTGAATGTCATCATTTTTCTGCTCCAGAAAATCCAGCGCTGAATTCAACTCATCCAATTTGGAGTCCAACATTTCATACTCTGTAAAAGTATATTTGATTTAGGACTATAGCTAATTATTGCATTATACTTTTGAGCAATATTATAGTAAATATTCATACTTTTATATGTATAAGTTACTTCCATATTTGTTTTACTACAGAGACAGTAAAACTTTTAAGAATTAACTTAATCTGTATGCTTAGCACATGATTGGCGCGACACTATCTTGCTACGAGATAGTCTATCCGTCCCTCTTTTGTTAATATAGCTAGCGAAATACGGGAGATCTATCTTGCGTCGACATACTGTCGCACCAAACATGTACATGTTTGGTGCGACAGTATGTCAGCTGAGGCTCTGAACAATGAACATAAACTAGATAATTTACATATAAATTTTATTGGATGCATAATACATCCTCCCATTTTTGAAAAGTAATTGCGTTCACATCGCTATCGCGCTCACTATCTGGGAAAATATAAAAAACAGATTAACTGTCCGAAAATGTAAAATATCTTAAAACTAGTACAATTGAGATGTAGCGACATGATATAATATAACTGAACTAATAATGATAAATTATATTTGTAATGTTGTTCATGTAGACTACAGGACTAAAAACGTTGAATTAATTTAAATAGGTAAACATTGTTGAAAAAAACAATTTATGTTTAAAGCGTTTACCTTCACAAATGTTATCATCAGTGTTTTCATCATTTGGCACAATTTCACTGTCGGCCTCAGTTTTATCCTGATTGGGTTTATTGTTATCTTGACCAGCCATGTTGCAAAAAAGAAATATTAGACAAAATTACAAAGGTATTAATTTATTTGTTTTCTGAAAACAGTGAAACATTCATGAAAATTCAACCACAAACTCAAATTGTCAAAAATAATAAACAAGATAGACTTCATGTCAAGTGACCAACTTCATTGACTATGGCTAGGATTTTCGCGATTTAGTGACCGAATCGCGGCATGAAGCCACGAACGCACGAACACGATAATGTGGAGTCGACTTCGCTATTAACTCCAGTCTAATCGGGAAATTTCACATTCGGGATCCCGAAGGCGCAGTTTTCACAGTAATGTGTGGCCAAGACGAGTATTTCCCGAACGAAAAAAAAAGACAGGGTCGTTTCGTGCCACAGCCGTGTTCTCTCTGCGAAGTCACTCCACGATTCGCACACATAGTGTGTAGGAGCGTTTATCTAAATTAACACGAGATTTTAGTTCATAAGATTTTCTGAACGCAGTTATGCACTATCTGTGTCCAACTGTCAAGTGTTGAGTGATGACGTTTCTTTGAGGCAGTGAAAACATCGATTTATAAAAAATAGAAAATTACGGCAGCAGCGGAGGAACTCTTTGTTTTAATTATTGACACTTTCTTTTCATTATTCGAAAATGTAAGTACATATCGTTAAAATTACTTCACTTGTGCCTTTACTACATTTGTCGTATAGTATCTTATATTTATTGTACTAAATCAATCAATGTGACAAACCTTGTATACGCCTTTTATTGTGTCTAGTAAACCATTCCTTCTTTTGTGTTAGTGTAAACATTTTATCAAGAGTTTTTCTTAGCAAATTATTTTCTACATATACTTTAATAACATTTAAGCATATGATGTAGATTATATCAATGAAAATTATGGTTTTTATGTAACTATGACTTACAACACAATAATAATAATCTGGCTAGCAATTTCATTATGGGTCTAGAACTTAAGATAAGCTTACTTTTCATATTCGTGTACAAGTTGAATGATAAATTGGAATTTGGAAATCTTCATGTATTGATTTATTAGCTTATGCTAACCAGATTTATTTGATAACTAATATTCTTTTATTTTATTTTTGTACTAATTAGTATAATGGTTTAATCTTTTCATATCTTAAAAATATGTAGGTATATCAGTTATGCCCTATCAAAAAATCACTGACTACAATAAATGCATACATATAATTTGTTTTCCTAGAATTTGAAGCACACACATTTTTATAAAAAGAAAACACTTCTGAAAAATAAGACACTAAAATATATACATATTTAGTGTCTATTTCATATTCCTATAATGCAAGAATTCATTGTTTGGTGAAATAAATACAGAAGACATATTCACCATGTAAATCCTCCAGCCTCCATAGCCTGGTTGGTAGTGACCCTGCATATGAAGCTGGAGGTTCTGAGTTCAAATTATTCTGGTGAGGGCATTATTTCTGTATTTATTTATCACAAATATTTGTTTCTTGGTCATGGCTGTCTATGTATTTAAATATCTATATTTTATACATATCATCGCCTGGTACCCACATCACAAGCCTTAATTTTGAGCTTACCCTTGGACTAGGTTGATTTGTGTAAGATGTCCCAAGATATTTATTTAGTTTTATAACCTTGTAAAGACCAAATTGCATTACAATGCACATTCCACTTCAATAGAATTTGAACCTTCTATAAATTCAATAAAACTAGCATTTAATTATTTTATTGATTTTGATAACAATCAAAATTTGGCACATTACATAGAAAGGTTCGAAACAAAAATTACTTTATAAGGTTAATAAAGATATCAATCATTTCCCTGGTTTAAAGTTGTGTTTATATTGATATACATTTTTTTTTGTTTTTAGCAAGATGACATCAGGACCATACAATTATTCATATATATTTAAATATATCATAATTGGAGATATGGGAGTAGGCAAATCATGCCTGTTGCACCAATTTACTGAAAAAAAATGTAAGTTGTGGATTAATTTTGTAATTATTTTTGAGCTATTTACATACTATTTTAACATGACTCTTACATTCAATTATTATTGTGAAAATAGCTTACCCTTTCTGAGCTCTAAAAAAAAGGTACAAAAGGAGAGTGTTCCTTAAAGGTATGTCTGGTAAATATTGCAAGAACCACTGAAGCTATTAATTTGAAAGTTCTTAAAAAAGCCACACAACACATTGATGTGATAATTAATGTTTTTTTTTATTAAATTCGAGAAATGCCCGAATAATAGGGAGCATAATTTCAAAGTCTAGCCTAGGTCGAGTGGGATTTAAAAGTTAAATTGAATATTGTAAAATATTTTTTTGCAAGTTGTAAAGGAATTTTATGAAGAAAATTGTAAAAAAAAGAACATCTCTCTTTTAATTTTATGTAAAAATGTACAGTTTTGCATAGGTTCAAAATCATCATAAACATTACAGGAAAAATATAATCACACTCTTATTTTGAAAATACCTACAGATCTATGCAGCGGCTAGTATAGATAATCGTCATCATACACTTGTATTTATTATTCTTGAAATATCTACAAAATTATGTTTTACATTGCTAGCCTGCAAATAAAAAAAAAATGTAAAAATTGGTTCACCCTAACGTTGTGCCTGACTTTGCCGATAGATGGCGTTTTTCATGGAATGCTCTTTTTCAACTCTTTCCATGATGTTGATGTATTTTGATGTTTGAGTATTAAGCTCAAATAAATGAATACTCAAAGATTTTTATAGTTATTAAGTTTATACGTAATCGGAGCCTTTCGTGCGTGAATCACGTAGACTCAAAACTTGACCAGTTTTTTTTCTTATTGCAGTTATGGCTGACTGTCCTCATACTATTGGTGTTGAGTTTGGTACCAGAATAATTGAAGTAGCGGGCCAAAAAATTAAATTACAAATTTGGGACACTGCTGGGCAGGAGAGATTCAGAGCTGTCACTCGGTCGTATTATAGAGGTGCTGCTGGGGCACTAATGGTGTATGATATACCAAGAAGGTTAGTTATAATTAAATAATTAGAATTAATTTTATGTAAACAAAACAAGGCAGTACATGTGATGCTGTTGCCAAGTCGACTTAATTTTACATTATTATTTATTTCTTAACATTAATTTGTTGAAATGAGCTGAAAATGTTGTATATATGTATATATTAACGCAATTGAACAGCTGTCACTATCTGTATGTATATAAATTATTTCAATGACAGTTCTTGTGCACCACTGGCTAAACATCTCCCATGATTCATGAACCATCATTATCAGTCAAATTTAAAGATAGGCGCACATCAAGTGCCGAAAATCTAATATTATATCTACAAAGGCCATAGTCGGATTTTCATAGTAAGTCAGCCTTTAAATCAACCAGACTCTAGTATTTTTTTGTGAGTACCTCTTATGGTGAAGAATATTTCTGCTGAGTATCAACGTCCTATCGGTGACAGTTTTTGACTTATGATTTTTTTTAGTTTTTTCTTTAATGTGTTGTATCTCAGGATGTATAAAAGCGAATTGCTTCAAATTTTGAAATAAAATTCTTTATTTAGATATGCATCGAATTTAAAAAAATGAATATCGATTGTCGTATAAAAAAAAGAAAAAAAAAGACCAAAAAAATTTTCATATTTTTTTTGTGTACCTATGAAGTAGTGACACCTCTATTTTCTTTTTCTAATTATAGACCATACATTGGCCTACTAGTTGCCTAAGTATCAAAATTTTCCAAGCGGTACTTCTTACCAAAAATCGGCAATATGTGTGGTCAAGTTCTGCATTCAATCGGTGTTTTTCAATGTAGTATACAAACTCTTCATTTATATTTGAGTTTTCTTATCAGGTTATCTTATTTAAGAGTAAATGCTAATGACAACTTAATGTCATCATGATGCAAGCTGTTTATTTCATTATTAATCGGCCGTTTACCATTTCAACTAGCGTATCTCGATAATATTTAACTGCAATATATTATTTTTAATGAATATCTCATAAATAATATCGAATTACGCTAGTTAAAATAATAAACGGCCGATTAATAATGAAATAAACAGCTTGCATCATGATGACATTAAGTTGTCATTAGCATTTACTCTTAAATAAGATAACCTGATAAGAAAACTCAAATATAAATGAAGAGTTTGTATACTACATTGAAAAACACCGATTGAATGCAGAACTTGACCACACATATTGCCGATTTTTGGTAAGAAGTACCGCTTGGAAAATTTTGATACTTAGGCAACTAGTAGGCCAATGTATGGTCTATAATTAGAAAAAGAAAATAGAGGTGTCACTACTTCATAGGTACACAAAAAAAAATATGAAAATTTTTTTGGTCTTTTTTTTTCTTTTTTTTATACGACAATCGATATTCATTTTTTTAAATTCGATGCATATCTAAATAAAGAACATTATTTCAAAATTTGAAGCAATTCACTTTTATACATCCTCAGATACAACACATTAAAGAAAAAACTAAAAAAAATCATAAGTCAAAAACTGTCACCGATAGGACGTTGATACTCAGCAGAAATATTCTTCACCATAAAAGGTACTCACAAAAAAATACTAGAGTCTGGTTGATTTAAAGGCTGACTTACTATGAAAATCCGACTATGGCCTTTTTAAATCGTAATTTTACCCACTTCCCGGTCGATTAGGATGAAATTTTGCACACGCTCTTTTGAGTTCTGATGACAATAAACGTCATTACAAATCCAATATGGCGGCCGCCCTGAGATGGCGGTCTGGCTGTTCGAAATCCACCCCCATGATATTTTATGGGTATCAAATCCCTTCAGGGTTTGCGGTCAGGAATACGAAAAAGCGTGTTTTTTAATCTATTATTAGTCGAAACTTTTTATTTCGCTCGTTTTTGAGAAGCTTTTTCATGAGCCATTCACCTTCTTCGTCTGCCCAATTAAGTATCAATAATTTCCCTTTCGTATTTTCGTGGAAATGTCCGGATTTATTTTAGTGTCTCCATAAGCTTCGGTTCAATGGACTCGGGGAGTTTTTTGTGACTTATGGCAGCAACATGAATTCGGACGTTTTCGTGAAAAGCTGTAGAGAAAGGATTATGCACTACATTTGTGCATGAATGCCATGATGGTACATTTACATTACGATACAGGTGCGACAAAAATTAAGTTCGAAACGAGTTGCTTTAAAATTTTAAACCAGCGTGAGTTACGAATTTCCTTTTCACACATGTAAAGTACGACTTTTTCAGTAGGTAGATAGCCATCTGAAGTTTTGATCGGACAAAAAAGCAGTTTTTCGCATTGATCTAGACATTTTTCGCATTTTTATGATAATTGGGATTCAATATGAATTCGGATTATACATATGAAAGAAAACTGATAGGTAATTCATATATAGACAAATTGCAATAGGCATTTCAGATTTTTTAAATATAGGTTCTAATAATTTTGACTTTATTTGAAAAAGTGACTTATTGAATCCAATACCATACTTTGTTGAATCCAATGTAACATATAAATATCGCGTTTTGTATTTTTACTGGCCTACTAAGGCACGGAACCTTTACGTCCAGCGTCCGCTGCCCACGCCGCTCTCGAGCGTCGACTCAGTTTGCGCACTAACCCTCTTATCCGCAGGCGCGTATCCCCTGACATTGGACTTATCTATGGCTAGGTGCTGTTTTAAGTGAAATACTATCATGTCATAGGTCAGTGCTCCCCCTTCTCAACGAAGTCCTGGATCCGCGCCTGCTTATTCATAAACGTTTCCTAACTTAACAAGCCCCTAAATATTGTTTGTCCCTTTTACTTTCTTGCACATATCGATAAGACCGAAAGGGACAAACAATACTTAAGTTTGTCAAGTTAGCAGACGTTTATGAATGGGTTAGGGTATTAACAAAACACGCCTCTTACTTATTTCCTATTTATGAATTTTCCTTCCAGGTCCACTTACAACCATTTGAGCAGCTGGCTAACGGACACACGTAATTTGACCAACCCAAGCACTGTGATATTCTTGATTGGCAACAAGTCGGACTTGGATGGCCAAAGAGATGTAACATATGAGGAAGCAAAACAGTTTGCTGATGAAAATGGTTTGATGTTCGTTGAAGCTAGTGCCAAAACGTAAGTATTTGAATACCTGTTTCTTAGTAAATAATCCTAATGACTCACGTGCTCTATGTGTGGCTGTAAATTGTTACTCTACTTTACAATCTTTACATGTTAAAGGTGTCTATATTGCTAGTGGCTAAGTAAATCAAGTTTTAGTTTAGTATGGTCGATTCACAAGAGTTGTATTTTGGGTAAATCAACTTTTTTCTGTCTGTTATTGCCATGGTTACGGTCGCCTGAGTCACACTGGTTTTATGCAAAATTATGCTACTCAAACTATGCAATGCTATTTTTGTAAGTGGCCCATTAAGGAAAGGGCTTATTAACCCCAAAAAATGCCATGTAACCGGGCACGATCTGGGTATACTTTTGACCGCTGCCTTACAGACTACGGCAGGCAACAGGGTACCGTTTCAGTGGAGCGGCATGTCATACGTGTGCTCGGACGAAATGTACCTAAACTGCGCAACGACATCCCCCTGATTATAGTCGCCGGTTAGACCCCCAAAGTCACGGTTTACCACGCGGTTTAGTTCGCGCTCTGTTCATATTACATTTTCTAATATAAATTTTACAGTGGCCAGAACGTGGAGGAAGCCTTCTTGGAAACCGCTAAAAAGATTTATCAAAGTATCCAAGACGGAAGGCTGGACCTGAACGCCGCAGAGTCCGGCGTGCAGCACAAGCCGGCGTCGCCGGGCCGCCCGCTGGCCGCGCCGCCCGCCGCCAAGGACAATTGCGCCTGCTAACTGCAGCGCCAGCGACGAGGGTCCAGGGCCGTGGCACAAGCCGGCCGGAGCGAGCGCCTAATCTCCAAACCCCGGATGACGGGAGCAAAAATGCGTTTGTCACTAGTGCTTAGTTAAATATCGACTAATCTATCGACATCCATATAAACGATTTTTTAATTTGAAATTTATAGATTATGCTAATTATGTTTCCCTAGTAGTTCCACTTCTTTTCCAGATATCAAAAATATATAAGATTTTTAATATGAATTCACCAATTTTTTTAGTCAACACATTATGATATTTTTTGTGAATAATTTCGCCTTGAGGATGTAAAAGTAATCTTAACAAGTGGACTTTGAAATTCTGAACGACATTCAAGCTGCTTTTTAGGCTTTAATTTTGGTTTTATAACTGTCATATGGTACTAGGTATTGTTGACATAAATTATTGTTTATCAATTTCAGATCGCAATGCCTCTGATTACGTACGGTTGCATAAATTACTGTTGATCAATACATTTCTAATTCATAAAATGATGGTATGGATGTCGATAGAATAGTCGATATTTAACTAAGCACTAGTGACAAACGCATTTTTGCTCCCATCATCCGGGGTTTGCTAATCTCGGACGGGCTAGTTTCCGACAGTGTTTCACTAACTATGAAAAAACGCTTCCTTCAATCTGGACGTCCTATTAAATCACTAGATGCATCAAACCGCAGTTTTATAAACATATTAGGAATCTTCGCCTATAGCGCGAGTTTTTAATTTATTTGATGTCGGCTGTGAAATCATTAAATTGGTCCAGGTACCTATAGGAACCGAGCTAACCTATTTATTATTACTATATGGGAATGGTTTGCGAGGTATTATTGTGGCATAGGATTTGCAAATTACGATTCAATTGGTGAACTACTAATAGGGAAATTAACCGTGTGGGACTGGCGCATCTGCTCTAGTATTATGCGTGCCACGGGTGATCGTCAGTGGGCGGGCGTATACACATTAGTGTGAACTATTTTCGGGATATCATAATTCAATCAATAAGTTTACTAGAGTATTTAAAAATAATATATAAGATCTTAAATAAGAGTATTACCGAGTCCCAATTTGTTCTACTTATCTACATTCCAAATCAATCACCGGTTTATGCATTACGTTACGAATTACAATAGATCAAAAGATTTTCACATTTTTCATTGATATTCTATTCCAGAATTTTTAAAGTTTTAAAAGATATGAATAGGTTATTTTATAGCATTTTAAATTATTTTGTATAATATTTGTGTGCTGTATTCTTTTATTTATTCAATCGTGTATATGAACAGATCAGATGTAACTATTTACCAAACGCAAATAATTATTAAATGTAAAATATAAGCACGAAATATCTTTTCATGACGACTAGACAGAATTTTAATTATTTGCGTATTTGTGAGCGGTTTACCAATAAAGTCCCACTTTGTCGCTTGCCATATGGGTGCACATGACATATAAAGGTACAAGAAAATTCCGTCCTTATGGTAAGCTGCAAAATGGGACGTTTTTACTACAACTCGTTAATTTCTTCATACCCAAATTCACAAAATTCATGACATTGGTTTAGGGATGGCAGTGTTATACTGTTGGTGTTTGGTATAATCGGAATGTTATATCTCGTTAAGAGATATTGTGGTATTAAGTGAAGTATAAGTGCTTTGTTGCATCTTAACTATTCGTTATTTTTAAACAAAATTAATACATTATATAAGTTTGGTTTTCTAGTATTACCAGGGCTAGATGTTACCTATATCTAAGCCACATATGTAGTGAATGTTTTGCCACCGTATTTTGTTGGAACCTAACCGGGGTATTTCTCACATAATTTTGAGACCTGTCATGACTGCTGTATAATAGATAGTTTACGTTACCTAAACTTAATTTCCATATTTTATATACGAACAGAAATATCGACGCAGCGGATCTCAATTAACATCGTTAGGGTGCGGCTCCACTGACGCGGACCAATTACATTCTTCAAATTCAAAATTCGAAACACGGTGATGCGGTCTCATTGGCCGAGCTCCCACTGCTCCGCTCCGCTCTGCGGGGTTATTCCCATCTGTTACCACCGACTTGACACCAGTGGTAACAACTGGGATTTTTTTCCCACCTGTTACCACTGGGAACAACTGGGAATTCAAATTCCCAACTGTTACTACCCAGTACCACCCAGTAGTTACCACCAAATATTTTAGTGGTAACTAGTGGAAAAAAAATCCCAGTAGTTACCACCAAGTACTCAGGTGGTAACAGGTGGGAAAAAAATCCCAGTTGTTACCACTGGTGTCAAGTTGGTGGTAACAGGTGGGAATAACCCGCTCTGCGTCAGTGGAGCCGGACCCTTATGGTGATTTATCTAACCGAGACGTCAAGATTACGAACGGTCCGATAGAATAAAATGACAAAACATTTTTAACTACAAATTGTTGGAATCTTTACTACTATGGTTATTTCGCAGCCAAGAGAAGCGAGGTGGATATTTTTACAATATAAGTCAGAAAATTCTTGGCTGTGTAGTATATCTATTGAAATAATTACAAATCAGCAATGTCCTCCTTGGTATCACCTCAGTGGTCCAAGACCCATACCACTGAATTCGAAAACCAACGGCGTGCAATCCTAACAGTTTCTTAATTACATAGCAAAACAAAAAATGTACAGATTATATGACAGGTCATTTTTAGACTAGTAGTTGTATTCCTTGATTGAATAACTACCACCATAAATGCGAACATAAATGTTGGGCCAATAATTTCAAGATAAAGTTAGAAGTTGTTGTAACTCGTTTTTTTTCCTTTATCAGGTCTACATAAGACGTAGGTACCCATAGTATTAATTTTAATTACATCGTTATGAATACCTAGGTACTCACTACGAACCCACACTAATAAAAGTAATAAACTATTAAACAAATTGTAAAAACAACATTCGTTTCTTCTTTTGGGCCATGACCTAACTAACGGATTTGAAAATAACCCAATAACTTCCAAATATAGGAAAACCTTATCGTCAGGTACGAAAGACGTTTTTAACCGTGCGCGTTGTCGCATATCCGGCCTGCTACCGCGAACATCGAAGATCGCAAATTTCGGGGATTTTCTCTGTCACTCTAATGACGCCTTCGTTGGAGTGACAGAGATAAATCTCCGAAATTTACGAACTTCTGTGTTCACGGTAGGAGGCCAGTCTTCAACAATTAAGTGAAAAGAACAAAAGGGTTCATATAATATTACCTAAATAAACACGTTTTAGATTTACTATTTGTTTTTCGTCTTTAATCTACACGTATTTTTACACGTTGATGTATGTATGTAATAATTAATCAGTTGTTTTCTTTAAGGCCGGAATTACACCTATACTTTTTTACGTAACTAGTGTAGTGGAGACGAAACTATACTTATGAATGAGACATGACAAATATCACTATCTCATTCTAGCAAATTGTTCCGTCGCACTTAGTATAAACATTTATAGGTGTAAGGCTGGCCTATTACTTACAATAAAATTTATAGATTCGTAGTTTAGGTACCATATTATGTGTAACTAACGAGTTAAATAAATATTATTTGTACAGTGTACATTGCGTTTTCCTGTTGCGAAGTAATAATAATTCACTCTAATCCAATCTGGTATGGTAAATTGCTAATAGCTGGCCAGCTCTTCAGTAACTGAACATCTTATATTAAATGAACTCAATGTGTTTATTGTTAGAATTCATTTTAAAACGATGTGTCATGTCAATGTCCATCAGCATCACTCTCCCTCTTCCAAAATGAATTCTAATTATAAGTATATTATTTCATTTTTATATAAGGTGACCAGTTACTCTAGCAATTTACTCTTATCTGGTGTACAATCAACAAAAAATGTGATCTACCACTTTTCGACTTTATTGCCACTGAATAGAGTCGACAAGTGGTAGACCACACTTTTTGTTGACTGTACGTCCTGTACGTATTCCGGCGCCAGTAGAAAGCAAGATCTCGGAGCAGTAATGTAGGTACGAACATTGTTTGATAATAATATGGGAGTTATGTCTTATGTTATCTGCTTTTGAAATTAGCTGTCACCGAGCGTTTAACTTGACTAGGTTTAGTACCGAATTATTTTATACGGATAATTTTCCTGCTCAAATTTTAAGTAGGTAAATATCTAAATGTACTTATTATTATTCTAAACTGACCTCCGTTAAGAGCTTCGCCCGTATTAGACTTACACCCTGTACAATACTTTAAAATAAAACTATTTCGAACATAATCGGCCCAGCCTCGAATAATTACGGGACCCTATACCTACTGAGCTCTTGGCCCGACAACGACATGCTCTTGGCCGGTTTGTTAGTTTATATTAAAACATTGATATTTATTATATTAGTAAGTATTATTAAACGTAAAAATAAAGCTTCGAACGTGTTTCACAGTCACATTTTTTCAGTACAGATGGCGCTTTTTAGGGTTCTCCTCGTAAGGCCCATGGTGGGCTACTAATTTCTTTAAATCATATTTTGAACTTTGCTGTGTAAGGAACAGTGCCGAATTTCGTTTTTATGTAAAATCAATCAAACAAAGGAAAAGTGACTTTATCGAGTTTCTGAAAGGTTCAAATTTCATTGAAGTGGAGTGTGCATTGTAATGTACATTGGGCCTTACGAGGTTATCGACATGTTTTTCGCGCTTGTATCGTAATGTACTATTTGGTTCTACTGGCGCACAATATACCTACACACATTACACTGACATTTAGGTGTATTATACACCTATATTACTGTGATAGTGATAGGTGAATACTGTGAATAGGCATTGGTCCCATTAACGGCGATGAACGAGCAGCGAGTATTTAGCATTCGGTGAGTTTTTCTTCGCAGGCGAGTGAATTTTCTTAGAAAAAGGTAAGGTATGTATGTTGGAGAACCTGCATAAGTCTATCTACGCGGTCTATTTTGACTAGTCTGTAAGCCTACGCGGTTTATTTTTTTGTGTCGTTCTTTTAAGGATTATTTGTACAGTTGATGATGTTGATATGAAATATGCTTTTTAGTACAGATGGTGTACTTTTTAGGCTCTAGTGCGAGAAGTGGGTCATTTTACGTCAAGTCCAAAACTTCGGAGTTTTGGACTAGACGTAAAATGAACCACCTCGCGTACTAGAGCCTAAAAAAGGTCCAAAACTTCGGAGGGCCATTTGTACTAAAAAACGTCGTACGAGACACGTGCAAAAAGGAAATTCGTAACTCGTGTCGATTTAAAACACTCACTTCGATCGTATTTTAAAATATCGCCACTCGTTCTGATTTCATGTTTTTCGCACTTGTGTCGTAATGTACTAATTTCATCACACTTGCTGTCTAAGCGCGTCATTGCTTGCATGCGTAGCGGGAGTAATAGAAAAGTGAAATGCCCTAGGGACTAATAGAAATGTCTGTATGTCATAGAATAATATTTTGTCTTAAGGCACTGGTCTCACCGCGAGCTACTAAGCTATGAACTATTGGCTATAAACACGAACAAAAGATACACACTCCCGTGTAAATAAAAGAGACACGGCGACACTCGCCGGGCGGTGATAGCTGATAGCTGGGCGAGTATCGCTGTGTCTCTTTTATTTACACGGGAGTGCGTATCTTTTTTTCGTGTTTATAGCCGATAGTTCATAGCTTAGTAGCTCGCGGTGAGACCAGTGCCTTAAACTTATTTTTTTGTCCGCAAGTGTGATGAAAAACATTCTATCCATGAACAACAATGTACTACTGTATACGTACCTATTGTTTTAATTATCATACGATAACCCATTTTCTCTTTATAAGTGCTTAATATTTTAACCTTTTGACCGCCAGACGGCGAAGGAATATGTGGCTTTGCAAAGGGAAAGGTACCTAGTCACGGCATTTAGTTACAGAGTTAGTTTGTCAGCCTCCGTAGCCTAGTTGGTAGTGACCCTGCCTACGAAGCTGGAGGTTCCGGGTTCGAATCCCGGCGAGGGCATTATTTGTGTATTTATTTATCACAAATATTTGTTCCTTGGTCATGGCTGTCTATGTATTTAAGTATCTATATCGACACTGGAAATTTCAAATGTCGTAAGGGACAAAGGTCCACTTTTCAGGAGAGCCAAAAAACAAAAACCAAAATTTAAAAAAATCGTAACTTGTGAAATATTCATCCGAATTAGAAGGTTCTTATATACATAACTACGAAAAAGCTTTATCTTCATTAGACAATTAGGTATATACTTGTAGACTCAATAGTTTCGGAGATAGTGTCCCTTACGCCAGAAATTTACTAGACAGATGTCCCTTACGCCCCCAAAAATTTCTAGTTTTTTTATGGAAATCTGTTACGATAAAAACGAAAACACTGCCTGTTTGTCGTAACTGTCAAATAACATGCTACATTACAACTATTTTCTGTTGTAAAGTCATTCTAGTTTCCAGATTAATTGAAGTAAGTAGCGTAGAAATGCAAGAAAATATAAAGTTGTTTACTTACAATTGTATTATTTTCATAGACGGAGATCAATTTCACGTGTAATTTATTATATTTTAGATAACCCGTTACAATTTATAGGAAATAAAATCTAACATGTTAGGTACGTATATATTTTAGTCAGCTTAGTGTTGTGAAAAGAAGAAAACATATATCTAAAAATTGCTTTGAGAGCAACCTGAGCCCGAAACAAAAACATATATTAAGAAAGAAATTCTGGATAACTGCCTCCGCAAAGATCTATGACCCTTTTTGATGATACTCGTGCTATTAAGACGTGCGGTCAAAGGAACTATCAAATCCTTAGGAAACGAACCACTGACTGAAAATCTACATTTGTAGCCCAAAAAATGGTTAAGGAGCGCTGAGTTAGTGCAAGCCATTCAAATCGACTGGAAATTATGAAGTGTTTCCTACACTATCAAAACGAAATCAAGGCGTCCTCCTTTCGCACCTGGCAAAATATTTCGGCCAAGCATTGCATTGGGGTTTATACTGAGAAAATAGACTAGTGTCAAGGTACGCTTTATACCAAAAAGCAAGAAAATCAAGTATAGATAATACTCGTTCTAAGTCCTTCAAACCTATTTGTCTAACATCTCTATTTCTTTCACTACTTGGTGGCAAGATCGCTAAGTCTAAATCAACATGTTTACCAAAAACTACCCCAATCGACCTGGTCACAAGGTCCATAAAAGTAAGTAAGTAATTCTTTACTGCACCAGTAAGAAAATAACAAAAAGAAACAAAATATAAATAAGCTAAGCACACGATACAGGTTACCAAAGCGGCGGTAAAGTCTAGAGAATAAGCAAACAGGTCGGTGTGTATTCCTTGATGTCGAAGGTGCTTTCGATAATAAACTCACAGAAACCATCCTTAATTAAATTAAATCAAAGGGATGAAACCACGACTATATGGGTCCGAAGAGTGCTCTCTAACAGAATAGCTACTCCAACCCTCAATATAACTGAGTATGAATTTCACACAACGACAGGATGTTCTCAGTGTTTGAACAGCCTGCAAAAACCAACTTAAAAGCCTGGGCTTTCGGGAATAAAACAAGCACATCGAATGTGGCTTCACCAGACAGTCGAAATACCCTCAAGATACAAATGGACCAACGACCAGAATGATTGTCGAAAATGGCACCACAGGTACAAGTAGATGAGAGGCCTAAGGTCAGAGTTAGCGTCAGCATGAGTAAAATGGCCTTCATTTTCTAGACAGAAGTCAATATTATGATGATTTCCGCGCATAAATATTACATTATGTGTGGCAATCAATTTGGCCAGAAACCTAAAAACCAATATTATCTATTACCTACATCAACTCAAACAGTCAAGCTGCGATGCTCTCACTAGTCCAGTGCTGCAAGAATATTAAACGCCCTTGACTTTAATGAAGTTACACTTAGATGGGTATTAGGATATTCCAATATTGTTGGAAACGAAACAGCAGATGAGTTTACCGGAAAGAACAGCAACACACGCATTGTCAGCTCAGAGCCTTTCTATGGAACCACCAAACCGGAGCCATATTCTCTGCTGAACAAACTAGATATGATAAGATAAGATAAAAGCAATCGCACAGTTGAAGTCCATCAAAGTAACTCTCACTCGTAAGCTCTTATCCAAGGGATCAATAACAGAAAACAATAAAGAGCTACTTGAGCTCAAAAGTAACAAAGCCTGTGAAGAATCGAGAATCCTAACTTTTAACATATGTATAACAATCATGGGTAAGAAACAAGATGCAATATGTAGCTTCTGCCAAAAATCAGAGCAAACTACTGTGCAACGATGCAACATATTGATTTAAACTATCAATTAATCTACTATGGACCTCCTCCTCCTCTGTTCCTGCAGACCACAAATGCATAAAATAAGTATTTACCTAGGCAGACCGATGAACACAAAATTGCAGCCGTCAGAATTCGGAATGTTCTGGCCTCGACAAGAATCAGTCATGACTTATTTATAAAAAGGGCTGCGACAAAATATCATAACTGCTCGGCGCGGCGGATACTAGACCAAAACAACAATAATAAAGACGATAATATGGCAGATGTCCGGACCTTACTACTATAGCCCTATCTCTGACTCATGCAATGATCATAGCTCATTACACTTTTCAATAGCCTGCTGAGACTGCTTCACGGTTCACGTGTACTACAGAGTAAATTTCTCGAATTGGCAAAAGACAGCTAATTATAAATAAACCCATGATTCCCAGGGAGATAATAATAAGATTGGGGCAGCTTGTGGCGAGCTGTTCGGCAATAGCGGAATCGTCTCAGGCATGTTTTCGTCGGTCAGAGTAGAATCCAGGAAGAACTGTAGGACTCGGCTTGAGTTGATTGGCCGTTGACCGTCCAGAGAGGAATCGTTAGAGCGATGTATATGCTCCAGGGGTGGAAGTGGAAATGTGCGTGAGTCGCTGGTCGATGCAGTATCTATGTGGTAGTAAAAATACTGCTCTGCCCTCACCCCTCTTCCTGAGACGCCCTGGGTCAAGTCGCGCCGGCACTGTTGCAAGTGTTATAAGAAACTAAACAAAATGTTATAACGTACACAAAAAATCTTTCAAGATTTCTAATATCATCTTTTTTGAGGCGTAACTCTCATTCATGTACCGTATTTAATGTAGTAACGTATACTTTATAAAATTAAAAGGTGAGTTACGACATCAAACTTTAAAATTATTTTGATTTATATGTACATACGACTCAGTTTTTTAAGAGAATAGAGCCATACTATCTTCGAAATTGTGTTGTAACGCACAAAAGCCTAAAATATTTGTCCCTTACGCCATTGTGAATTCACAGTTTCGTATTTATTTCATCAGATAGAATGTCGTAAAGGCACCTTCTTTTGCTGTAGAAACTAACCACATAGGGATTTAAGAATAAGAAGGATATACTACGTTGAAAATGGACACGTTATCCCTTCAAATTAAAAATTTGACCCATACAACATTTTTTTTAAAGCAATATGAAGTTACGAAAAAATGAATTCACTTCATAACTTTTTTATTTGAAGCGATATCAAAAAGTTAATTATACAGATCGATAGAGATTTTTTTTCTGAGTTCTATGCAATTCAAAGTGTACTTACGACAAAATGTCCCTTACGACATTTGAAATTTCCAGTGTCGATATGTATCTATCTATTATATATATCGTCGCCTGGTACCCACATCACAAGCCTTAATTGAGCTTACCGTGGGACTAGGTCGATTTGTGTAAGATGTCCCAATATATTAATTTTATTTTATTTATTTTATTTTAGTTACATGAGGTTTTGTCGAAGCGGGTGAAAAAGTGCTAAAATGGGTTTGTGCTATAATTGGGTTATTTACATCCTAAGAATATCAGTAAAATTATGTTTTTTTAGTATATTTCTCAGACTATAAAGTTTAGTATTAAGGGTACCTTGTCACGCTATGTCTTAAAAGCGTTTAAAATTTGAATAATTTTGTCAATATATCCGTCGCGGGTAGTCAAATGCCTCTTTCTAACATAGATCGGCCTATAGCAAAATGATTTAAATCATAAAACCAATAAAATTTATCAAATGTTTTTATAAGAAGACATTAACCCATATATGCCCGATATCGACCCATTGAAAATAAACTGTATCCTATACATCATAGAGTTCATCTCAATAACTAGTTCTGGGCGTATATGGGTTAAACATATTTAGGTAACTCTTGTATTGAACGTAGAATCATAACTATTTACATTAATTTAAAATACGTTTGCCAATCAAAGCCGGAGAGCTAGCGAAGGGCCGGGTAGCGAAGTGTATTTCTCCTACTAAAACCACACCAAGGTCACGTCACGAGGTGTTTCTCTATTAATATAGGTAATAATTTTATTCATCATCATCATAATCATCATCATCATCAGCCTATGATAGTCCACTGCTGGACGTAGGCCTCTCCTATTCACTATGCGTATAGACGCATTAGGAGGTAAATGCCCATAATCGCCACGCTGGGTAAGCGGATTGGCGATCGCAGTAATGTGTTCACTATGATGACGCTGCTGCCCATCATCAATCTTTAATCAAGTATGGTCAGTGATACTTCAATCCCTTAGTCGACTCTTACGACACCCGCAGGAGGAGTTAGGGTGGTGACAAATGTATTCTTTCTGCCGTCACCACACGGCCAGTAATTTAATTAATGATCTCGAATTTAGTCAATGAAAACTTAAGCTGTGATTTTAGTTGTTTGGCGTATATAATAAATATTATAATATTGATTAAAGACTTAATTGATCATTAAATAGGTGTGGGTAGGTTATGTATATGTATAATTGGGTATTTTATCCTACTTTTACTCTATTTTTTTAAGATAATGACATTAATGACTTATCGTGACAAGGTATACAGTTTAGTAAAATGTAAAATCTTATGTTTTACACGACTAAAACAGAACTTTTTATAAATGAAAATATATTGATTCCTGCAATAATTGTACCAAATAACATTTTGATACGAATATTTTTGCGTTATTGGTTATAGGTACTAAAATAGTGGCTTTAGCCCTTTACATTTAAGTTACTAAAGCTTAGTGAATGTCGTGACAAGGTACCCGAGTTACGTTTCCATACAAAAGTTTCGACCGGGTCACTAAACTAATTAATTTTATAATATTGATTAAAGACTTAATAGATCATTAAGTAGGTGTAGGTAGGTTATGTATATGTATAATTGGGTATTTACCAAATAACAATTTGATACAAATATTTTTTGCATTATAGGTACTAAAATAATGCCTTTACATTTAAGTTACTAAAGTTTAGTAAATGCCGTGACAAGGTACCCTAGTTACGTTTCCATACAAAAGTTTCGACCGGGTCACTAAACTTTATTTCATTTCTTTTATTCAATTATTCCAAAATGCCTTAGAATATGTAACTACGATAAGAAACTAACAGTTTTAATCTCATTATATGATGAATAGGGTATAATGAACACTTTCGTATTTCTTTCGCCCTTGCATGTTTAACCTAAGAAATCTAAATAATTAACATGTATTTTTAAACAATTAACCTTTATCATAATTCTTTAACTTCCAAAGATTATAAGTATACCCTTCACTATATGTAACTTCGAAGTAGAAGTGCGTTTTTTGGCATTATAAACTTTAAATGCAATTTTCTCAACTTGTGCATTTCGGAAGTCGCAAATTCAAAAATTTATATAAAAATAGTGGTTCAACCTAGAGTCATGATTCTTTTTTTTATTGATAGCAAATTTAATCTTCTTTTCGGAACTGTGCATAACTCAATACCTGCGACTAGGTACTTTTCCCTGTGCACAGCCACATATGCCGAGATCCAGACGCCACGCGTTTACGATTATTTAAGCGAAATTGAACTTTACGGCGTCCTACGTAAGTTCCTACTGCATTGGCGTAGCTGTAGGCCAGTGCCGTCATTGGCGTCGTAGTCACGATTTTGTGTTGTCGTCTATGGCCGACTGTGGCGGTGAAAAGGTTAACCGCCACAGACAGCATAAATGTCGTCCCCCTCACGCCAATGACTGTATTTGACGTCGTTCATTTTATTTTCATCACACCTGTTCGGTAAGTGCACCAATGCGCTGCGTCGCGCCGTAGATGCGTCATTACGCCCTAGGGCAATCAAGGATATTAATACAACATTACGTCGCACTAGCGCGGCGTGCGCCGCCACACGTAGGCGGGCGGCGGCGGCAGCGCCGGGATTTCTGTTATAAAATAGTACATTAAGACACAAGTGCGAAAAAAATGAAATTCGAAACGAGCGGCGATGTTTTAAAACACGACCGATAGGGAGTGTTTTAAATCGACACGAGTTACGAATTACGTTTTTGCACGTGTCTCGTAGGTACGACGTTTTTTAGTACAGATTTTTTATACTGATGGCCCTCCGAAGTTTTGGACCTGATAGTCGGGGGAAGAAAAGTTTTTGGTCACATTAAATCCTACAGTTTCGGAAGCTTTTTCTAATGAATATTTAGGGTATACAGATTCACACCATGCAATAATCCCCAGTGCCGCGCGAGAGCTTCTCATCCAGTCGAGGACTTGAAGGTCAATAATTGGAACAGCACGTCCAATAATTTCTACCCTCGAGATTATGCATTCATTCTATTGTTTCAGATGATTTATAATTAAGGGAAAAAAAATCCCCAGTTTTTTTCACAAAAAAAACTATACCTTAATTTTTTTTTCCTTATTTGATAAAAAATATAACTTACAAAATCTTGCGCAATTCGAAAATTTGGTCATTGGACCAAAATAAAGATATAAACGCCTTAGTAACTTTTCTCCGCGGTGACACAGTTGCATCTATTTTTTTTTCACTGTTATTATTTTATTTTGCTTATAAGACGTTTCAATGAAAACGTACAGCCACGATGATCTATTTCTTAGATAATATGTTTATTAACACGCAAAATAAAAATAAAATATTTGAAATGTATTAAGTGCTTTACGAGCAGAGCAATCGACATTAACAGCTATAATCTTAAAACGAATATTTTTTAAATCCCGCTTTCCGGCGCATATGCGTACGATACGTGTGCGGCGATGCCGTGCGCTGTGCGTGAAAGAGAGAGGTATAATTATACAGGGCGTCCCACGGCGATGCCACATGGAGGGAAAGTAGGTACCTTAAATATCATAGATATAGTACGGTCAAATCGTACATTAAACTCGCAAAACATGTAGTAAAGCTGCATTTTTGATATGTTATTAAGACACCATAGGGCAGTATAAAACCACATTTTGCAAGCAAAAAAAAGTTGTGCCAGCTGCGTTATACGTGAAAAACTGTGAAATTTACTGTCTATTTTTAGTTTCTGATTTTTATAAAAAAAGCCTTACGTTTTTTGACAATATGTATCAGGTAACGTTTAAAGATGAATGAATTTGTAACAAGGTGAGATAACATGCATTACCATAAGTCTTATAGTTTCAGAGATTCGAGACTACAAATAGTACCCTGTTTTGTAAACTAGATAAAATGTTGAGTTTTGCTAACGTTTTTGGTTTAATATCGCCTTACCTAATTATGCTACGAAAACCATGAAATAATTATCTTATAGCGCAATTAATATTCTTTCATTTAAGGGTAAAATCAGGTCAGTTAACTTTGTGATTGAAACTAAAAACGCGAAATTAAAAAAGCAGGAGGTCCGTTATCTAAGTTTTTCATACAAATCGCAAGTCGTGTTGCAAAGCTGCAATTTTAGTATATTATATGGGCCCTATAAGGACGTACAAAAATGCATATTACAAGAAAAACAAAATAGGAATTTCTGCATAGGACGAAAAAAACTGAAAAAATATTGGACTTCTTTTACTTTTTGACGTTTAATTAAAATACTATTATCTTTTTGATACTAATTGCTACAAAACATAGAAAGAATATGAAATTTGAAAGGATTTGAGCTACCTTGCATTACCCTAAATTATATAGATTTAGAGAAACGACATTTCAAAATGTGCCCTTCATTAAGTTAAGAAAATAAATGCATGTTTTGAAGCCTCGTACACCCCCAACTATAAAACTTACAGTAATTGTTATCGGCTCAATTTGTTCCAAATTTAATGTAGTTATTATCTATAATTACTTTTTATTTCTTAGCGCGAACGTTTTGCCAATATTTAGTGAATAGCTTTAACGTAACCTAAAATTTGTTTATGTTTTGATAAAAGGGCACTTTATGAAATGTCGTATCTCAAAATATATATAACTTACGGTGATGCAACGTAGCTCAAATCCTTTCAAATTTAATGTTCTTTCTTAGTTTTATAGCAATCAGTATCAAAAAGATAATAGATTTTTAGTTAAACGTCAAAAACTAAAAAAAGTGCGAATTTTTTTCCGTTTTTACGTCCTATGCCCAAATTATTTTTTTGTTTTTCTTTTAATTTGCATTTTCGTATATATCTATAAGGCCTTTATAATATACCAAAATTGCAGCTTTGCAACTCGACTTGCGATTTGTATGAAAAACTTAGATAGCGGGCCTCCTGCCTTTGGAATTTCGAGTTTATACTTTCAACTACAAAGTTCACTGACCTAATTTTACCCTTAAATTAAAGAATATTAAGTGCGCTATAAGGTCATTATTGCATGTTTTTCGTAGCATAATTAGGTGAGGTGATATTAAGTCGAAAACGTTAGCAAAACACAAAATTTTATCTAGTTTACAAAAAGGGGTACTTTTTAAAGTCTCGAATCTCTGAAACTATAAGACCTACGGTAATGCATGTTAGCTCAACTTGTTGGAAATTTATTAGTCTTTAAACGTTTATTACATATGATATCAAAAAACGTAAGGTTTTTTAAATAAAAATCAGAAACTAAAAATGGCCGTAAATTTCGCAGTTTTTCACGTACTACCCAGCTAGCACAACTTTTTTTTGCTTGCAAAATATGGTTTTATACTGTCCTATGGTGTCTAAACAACATACCAAAAATGCAGCGATACTACTTGATTTGCGAGTTTAGGGTAAAATTATGTACGATTTGACCGTACTAATAGCGTATTTTTCTGAAAGAAGACTTTATTTTATTTTTAAAACTTAGTAAAATTGCATTCAAATTTTCCTGATTTTTTTTGAAAAAAAATTGTATGAAAAAAAAGTTTCGCCTTGTCAGAGGAAACATACCTTAATTATCGTAAATGAGCATCTTACAGACAGAAGACATTATTTCGATTTAAAAAACAAATTCCAACTTGTCTCCACATTTTTTTGATTTTTTTTTGAAAAAAAAAATGTATGGAAAAGAAAATATCGCCTTGTCAGAGGAAACATACCTTAATTATTGTAAATGAGCATCTTACTGAAAGAAGACATTATTTCGATTTAAAACATAAATTCCAGCTTGTTTTAATTTTTTTTTTTTGTTGAAAAAAAAAATATCTTGACGTCGGAGAAAAAATACCTTAATGTCTTCTTTCAGTAAGATGCTCATTTACGATAATTAAGGTATGTTTCCTCTGACAAGGCGATATTTTTTTTCATACAATTTTTTTTTCAAAAATTCAAAAAAATTTGAATGCAATTTTATTAAGTTATAAAAATAAAATAAAGTCTTCTTTCAGCAAAATACGCTATCTATGATATTTAAGGTACTTTCCCTCCATGTGGCATCGCCGTGGGACGCCCTGTATTATATACATTTTTGAATAATTGTAACACCTCATTTTGCGTCGGTAACACGTTCACTGCGGGACAAATCGTAGTAAACTTTAATCTGGTGCGGTTGTGATCGAATCAGCCCAAACCTAAGCTCATTTACAGTGCGGGTGAGGTCCAATAGACCTCAAATTTCCGCAGTTACTTAAACCTTTTATAATTTTGTCTAGACAATGATTAGGTGTTTTCTTTTTTGTTGGCTTCATTTGTCAGTAAATGTTTAAAATACACTTAGCGTCGCCCTTGGGTCTGACCTCTAGTTAAAGAAAAAATACCTAAACAATTTTTGAGGTCTGTTAGGCCTCAAAACGGACTAAATTTTTTCTAAGTCTAGTGAAAGGAATGGCAGTTATCGCTGAATTATCGATAAAACATCATCATCGCGTCGACCATTTTCGATACAATATCTCAGACGCCATTTTTTACCGACTTCCAAATCTAAAAAGTAGATTATCAATTCGTTTAGTATGTAATATATTTTTTTTTATGATTCTTGTATGATGATGGTCAACGAGATATCGGGTCGGGGGTCTCCTCAAATCTTAAAATCATACGTATTATGCTTATCTATAGACATTTTTGTATTTTCATCAAAAAATCAAGCATTTTCATTAAAAACTGTCGCATTTGATGAACTGGAACTGCTGACGATGATTTGAACGGAATCCTTCAACAATGCATAGTACACGTCGTTTGCTGATTTCGATTTCCTTCGACTGGGACTGGAACTGAGTACCGAACCCGGTACCAGACTCGGACCAGGACCTAGACCTAAGTCCGAGTCCGAGGTTGAAAAGTCGGTTTTTTCTATTAAAAATCAAGTTAATCTAATGCATTGATGCCATATTTATTATTTCTAACTCGAGTAAATAAAGTTAGCGGCCCAGTGGATGACATTATAAGGACAAAAGATGATTGACAAATAACTTCTAAACTATCAAACATTCCGGCTGCATGCCTGTGCAAATTGTGAACCACTTCTTTCTGAATGTTTACCTGATATGTAGTAAATAAGGGATGATTCACAGTGTTTATATCTTATCTTACAGTACCGGTCAAAAATTTAAGTTCGCACCACGACTTTGATACAAATTCGACTTTTTGGGCTATCATGTTTCCAACATTTAAGTTGACACTAGTTTTCAGCTAATATATATTACTGATTATTTAGTTATTCCTTTTTATTTAACCGTTACTTTCGAACAGCTCGGACACCCGAGGCAGCTGTGACAGCTTTTGGCAGCCATGCCCACGCGATGTTCATACTAATATAATAATCATCAAAAAATTACAACTTGCCTACGAATACGAATTATTATCTGATCCGATGTATAAAATTGTTCAGATTTTAAGATAAATTAATATTAAATAGCTCTTGAATCAGTAATAATTATATAAGTAGAAAAAATATTTTGCTGTAAACACTAAAAAAATTATCACTTGAAAGCCTATTGTATCGAAACTTAAACTTTTGACCGGTACTGTATAGTCTTTATCGACAACTATAGCCGCACTAACGGTCAGCGGTCGACTCCCGCGCCGCCAGCATCCCGCTCGGTGCGGCCGTGAGGTCAGTTTCTTGAGGCATAAATAAACCTCAGCCCGCACTGTGTGGATAAAATATCTACCCAGTGCGTTAGAGGCTTATTTCGACCTCATACATTTTTTTTGTACCAACGAGTACGGCTTTGAAAAACATGAAGAAATGTATATTTGTCTTTATCGTACGCCTTATAAGTAAACGACGGCAGCTCCCGCACCACAGAGAAAACATGAACTTTTAGCCCCGCACCAGCGTTAAGTCGAGCTTGGGGCGGATTTACCTCAAGCCGCAGTGAACGTGTTAAATACAGGCCCCTAATAGGTTACAAGTTGTATTGGTGCCTACATTTTTAATCGTCAGTTCAAAAACTGCTTAATACCTATTTATTTTACTACAAATTTTTATTTAAGACGTTTCTACTTCCTTCCTACGAAATTCCTTCTGTAATTTTAATATAGTACCCCACCTACGTTTATCCGCTGCCCTGCGTCCGGCCGCGCATTTATGACGTCAGCGCCGCTCCGATTTATTTTAACAATAACCATTTCGAAAATTGTAGGCAATGCTTAGAGTATACATAGGGGATTTTTTTGGTATTGTGCCACAACTAATTATTGACAAGAGGTACATTAAAAAAATAAAATGTAGAATTAATGCGCCTGCACGTAAATCAGTTAAAACTGTAAAAAAATAGTTAGCATTGAGTCACTGACGTAATTTTTTCTTTGGATGAGTATAATAATTATCGGGTCATTATAGTAAAAAATCACCATTTGTTTAATTTCTGTTTGATTGTTATGAATTTTAAAAATAATTTTATTTTTTCTGACTATATCTACGATTATTCAGTGGTGACTTTTTAAAATATTGTCTTAAATATTCAGTTAGGCCCCTCGGATAATAAATCCCTGCTGTAGGATTTATTGTTTCTTTTTATTAAACAATTAAATCTTAATATTGATTTTATGAAAAAACCTCCACACATTTATCAGGGATAATTAGATTCATATATTCACAAAACGATGTTTTATCATATTCCTGAAATAAATATACTGTAGGATTTAATGTAATTTTCTCGAACAAGTTAAAGTTTAGCTCCCGGACTATGACGTAAAATGAGAAAATGACCCACTTCTCACACTAGAGCCTAAAAAGTACACCATCTGTACTAAAAATTATAAATTTAAGTCATCCCTGATTTTGAGAAATGATTTAGACCATTTTAGAGTATTTTTGTGAAAATATATTGTTTTATTTACTTTTTTTGCCTCACAGGTGTGATGAAAAACATTGTGTTTGCCACAGGCGCTAAAATAAGTATGAACTCATGCGAAGTAAAGGCCGCTTCACAATTTATTATTTACCGCCCTTAAATCATAATATACAGTGTGGAAATTATTTTTGGGTCATTGAGGGCAGCTACCAGATCCAGAGTAGATAGCTACGCGAAAATGGTCTTAGAAGACCTTTCCTCGATTTTAAATTAACGATCATTGGCATTTACAGATTTTCGAAAAAAACATACAGGGTGCGAGAAAATGGTCATTTTTGACAAACTTTTTTTTATGCCAATCGATCTCGTATCTGTTCAGGATGGAAAGCTTGTATGGGACCAAAAAAATGTTTTGGCTAGAAAAGGCGCAAATCAAGAATTAAAATTCCCATACAAATTGTATGAAAATAAGAAAATAGTTATTATACAAGGGGGCAAAGTTGTTGTTTAACTGTCGTGCCAATATTGAGACCTGAGTTAGCGAAAGATTCCAAAATTGAGCCACGAGCGTAGCGAGTGGTTCAAAAACTGGAATCTTGAGCATTGCGAAGGTCTTAAGGCACGAGAGTTTAAAAAACTTTGCCGCCAAGTGTGTAATACAACTTTTTTCCCTTCACTATCGCGAGGAAATATGATTACAAATCTCATCCAAATGTAAATTAACTTAAAGAAACCATTTAAAACTCAATGTCGAAACGTATCGTAGAATAGAGTTACTTCTGGAACTTAAATATAGCCAATGGCTTACAAAGTCACCCATGAGAACGACCAATTTAACATGTGAGCTCCGATTGCGCATGTTTACTACGGTCATACAGATCCACTTATACTAGGCAGTAGGGGGCTATAGGAATTAGAGCAATGTCAAATTACTTTATTCACAAGTGTGTAAAAAGCGTTATTACCCGCTCGTATTAAACGATAAACGAGCGCTGAGCGAGAGGGGAAAATAATATTTCACGCTTCATTTTTTTATGCCAATGATTCCATTCCTATCTAATACCAATAGTTTCTTATGCATCATCTTACGGCAATGTACAAAAAGCCAAAAATTCAAGAAAACTGTTTTCATACATTTACAATGAGAAAAAAGTGAAACATTAATTACATTATCTCACTGTTTATAAAATGCTAGTACAATATTTTTTACAGTGTACTATATATTTTTTGCGCGATTTTTTTTGGAAAATATTATTAATCTCAATAAAATTGTTGGCAACACTAGTATATTATCGTCTGTTGTGTACTGTGTACCTCTATGTATAATCGTTTGTTTTAACCGATTCGTTGCGTGTTCCATTTTCAAAAACTTTTATCTATGGCGGAGAACAATTTTTCATGATACGCCAAGCGTGCCTTACGCCATAGAATATTATGACATTGATGACACGCCTATCGTGTCATACGCCATTCGTTAAAAATATTCATGACACGCCTGGCGTGTCGTCCGCACTAAAACGGTTAAGCATGTTTTCTTTTTTGTTAAGGTGTGCAATAAAGAGTTTTCTATTCTATTCTATTGTCCCATATATTATTTATATTTATATGCAGTAATTATATTTTTGTGGAATTAACTCATATTTCCTTGAAAATATGATAGGTAGTCACTAAATTGTACTACTTGGTTTGTACTTTTATTGAACTACTAAAATGCACTAGTTTAGTTTCAACCTGCAAAGAATGTAAAGAAAGGCTAAATAAAATCACAGCTTTAGTGTTGTAATTGTATTTCTACAGAGAAATTAGGGACTTTGCATTTCAGTGTATTCATTTACTTAATTGTTTGGTAAATTTAGAACTTACATAATAGTTAAAATACAAATTATATGTTTACATGGAATGAAAACTAAATGCATGTACTACATAATTATGTTTAAAATACCACTTCCCACATACAATACTGTATTTAAAACATTGAATTAGTAATGCATGTAGCTTGATTTATAATCTTTACAAATTTTATTTCATTTGTTACACATTGCTATTATTATCCTTATACTATATGATGCAAATTAGCTCAATTCAATAACTAGATAATAATAACATAATTAAATAATTGACATCAAGTTACACCTATTCAAACATCATCTATAGTTGGCAACCAAAATGCCATATTAGTACATGCAGATGCTAGCATCATAAACTTAGGATTAAATTGAACACATTGAATAGGTGCTGGATGATCACCATTCAGGACACATACTTTATACCCTGTGTCTGCATTCCACACATGGACACGCCCATCTGTAGACCCGCTGAATATGTACTGGGAATCAGGACTGAAAGAAGCTTCAATTGGAATACCTTTGTTGTTTAAATGTCCAGTGAATGTTTGTAGTGGTGTACCATGGTATGCATCCACAAGTCTAATTATTGATCCATTTGTGCTTATCAGCATGGTTTTTCCGTCCCGAGAAAATTTTAATCCTGTCCAGTCACATTCTTTTTCTTGATTTAATTTGAATGTTACAAAAGGTCCTTTATCAAATGATCTCAGATCATATAATTTGATGCTCTCAGAATTGACTCCTGCTGCAAATATTAAACCTTCAGGGTCATATGCAGCTACAGGTCGCCCAGACAAGTGCATCAGTCCTTGACAATTAGGTGAGCGTAGATCCCATAAACGCAACGTTTTGTCTAGAGAGCCTGATAAGAATGTGTCTTCTACTGGTGACAAACATAATGTCACAACTTTTTTTGTGTGTCCTGGAAAATATCTGATGTACTTATTGTCGTGAAGAGAGAGATACCGAATGGTATCGTCAACTTTAGTGGAACTGTGGATTGCTGTATTTTTAGCATGTGTGAAGTGTATTAAATCAACTCCATATTTTTTACTGTTTACTGTTATCATTTGAGTTCCTTTTTCACAATCATAAATAACAATCTGATCATCTTCACTACACGATATTAACGTCTCTCCACTCGGTGAAAAATCTATACTGTTTATTTTGTCCGTATTTTCCCTGAACACCTTTGCGACCTTAAAACTCCGTACCACTTGATCGACTAGTTTCATCATTTGTAACAGATTCTCGTACCCAGATTTGATCAAAAGTCTTTCTTCAAAAGACTGAATTAATTGCAAGCTTCTGTTTTGAGAATTCAATACAAATTTTAAAGCATCTTTGTAGCGCACACCACTTTTTGATTGACACTTATGTTACCACAGATATGTTGTCTTGAATAGTTAAGTTCCCTACTTTGTATGAAACTAAATTTTTTAAGTACGATACCAGGTTAACCAACTTGGCGACCAAAATACTGTGCTCGCATCTGTCTATGGCTGTTATCTTTTCAATATGGCCGAATGAGATGTGTAGTCAATCACAGGCGCTGCTCATGGAAAAAAAAACACTCGGGAATCAAAATGGACGGAGTGTAATGGCGTTCGTAATTGTTACATAGTGGTGCGAATTTTAATGCAGTTTTAAGAGTTGAATCTCATTAATACGTTAGAAAACAACTATAAGATTTGCCCTTGTCGTATTACAAAGTAGGTGGCATTATTCTATAGGCATTTTAATTGATCCCAGTTTCTTAGAATATGGTATCCATTTTGTGATCACAGATCAACCTTGTTGTGTGGCGTTTTCGGTAAGTACAAGTCAAGTAAATTGTATTATTGTATTAAAATAATCGGAATTTGTGTAATATAATTCCATTTCTACTATAATGTTTAGCATTCGGCTTCTGCTTGTAACAAGTATAATCTCCTTACTCTATACCTATCTGCGTATAACTGTAGCTTTCCTTACCTTTGTTACCTTTCTAATGCACTCATTTTTGGTCATATACGGGATCAATATGAATCTTCATGTTCCTGCCTTTTAGGTGATTGAAGTTGTAGCTGCTTATATTATATAATGCAACTTATTCGTGTTTCATATAATTAATATATATGTATTTATGTATATATATGCGTATATATATTATTGCAGCAGTTCAAAAGGTAGTAAGCCAACATGTATTTTGATTTGGGGCACATGTTAATGTATTCATGTTTTTTGATAGTGGAACTGCAACCTTGTTGTGTAAGCAAATATCTTACTGAATAAGAGTTCTTAAACATGTGTCTTTTCTTCTCCTACATTGCATTGGAAAACTTACAGGAGTATGCTGTATATCTAAAGGAAAAAGTTATATCGCTGTATGTTTTTTACTTCATAAGCGTATAGCTTTTCCCCTTGGTCATACAAGCTAATGTTCACCTATGAAGACTGAAGATCAAGATAAAATAAGGCTTGGAGTTGTTAGTATGTTATTTTAATAGTGATTAAGTATCTTAACTACAAACTAGTCTATAACTAGTAATTATTATTTTTAAGTTAGTTTATATATAATTGATTTTTTTTAATATTTTCCACATGTACATAACTGTATAATTTGTAAATAAAAAATATTATTATTGTCTGTACACTTTGGAAAATGTACATTAATATTAAAACAATGTATTGTGCTATATTTCGAGTCTCTGTACTATATGCTGTTGAACAAAAATTTTATTTTGGATGATGACTTTATATGTAAAAATACTATATTTTCGATGGTTCTTACAAAATACAAAAGTTTTTAAATCAAAAAGCAACATTTTCAAATTTCATAGAAGTGGTTTACAAAATGCTAGTATAGTTACCAATTTTTAAGAAAGAACTTTTGACAGTTATTGATTAATCCTTATTAATATGAGGGTAAGATTCACAATTTTTCCGATGCTTTTAACGTCATAATATATATAAAGCTCATTTCTGAACTGTCAAATGTTCATTCTTAGAGATCTGCAAATATAAGTATATAATGCATCAAATTTTAACCCAAACTAAATACTTGTCAAATAGCACTATATTTTCTGAAAAATATTATACTTAATCAAAAAATAGTTAGGAATTGATAGTTTGCAGAAAAAAAAAACTCATAGGTACTTATTTGTCTAGCACTTCAATTAAGAACCAATACTTGTCTTTATTTTACACTAGTTTTCAGCTACTTATGTTAATGGATTTTTCCTCTTTAAATGTTAATGAAAACATAGTACTTATAATTTGAATTGAGTGGCTCCTTAGACTATCCGCAATAATCCTGTAAAAGGTCCTGATGTTGAAAAATTGTTAGGTTTGGAGGGGTGCGCTTTCATTCACATAACTTTTTAACTCCTAATATCGGAAGTCCGAAAATGAGTCTCATACAATTTTATATCATAATGATCACTTTTCATGATTTTTATTATAATAAAATATTGAACCTCCTAATCATTCGACTTAATAATGTTTCATACATTTGTTTATACTAATTTTTGTTTTCATATATTTCTTGATCATAAGTGTTATCCTATACATTGAAGTTCATACTGTCAATAGTCATACATCTCTTTTATAATATTTTTTTTTCATACAATTAAACCATCATACGATTAATTATAGATAGAATCAATTGAGTCAGGCTCTTTTACTTTATTTTGCTTCTTTCTTTGACGGTAAATTATTTGCCTTAA